>NIJG01000050.1:1386719-1416694 GCA_002201625.1 Euglossa dilemma | reverse complement strand
AAGGGAGGCCGAGGGAGACCGAGGGAGGCTGCGATCTATGTATCCCCGAGGTTGGTATGGAGGCGCGTTGCAAGCGGCCGTTAAAATGCCGCGGAATGTATAATTTTTTAAATATCTTTATTACGGGCGACGTGCGGCCTCCGCGGAGACAAGGGACGGGGCCGCGACCACCGGGTCGCCGGTAATTGACCGAGCGAAATCTCCTCGGCCGGGACGCGATAAAATGCAGCCTTGTGAAACTTTTAATGGCGAACCACTCGACCGTGCCGGCCGCTACTCCAAATCCGTGAAATTTTTCCTCACGCGCCGAGATACACGCCATTACCGTTTGTTCCGTCTCGCCGTCTCGACTCGATTTCCTTCGTTATCTCTAAAGAATAGTCATCGGGATACGATCCTTGTCGAAACAGCGATTGATTCCTTGTCAAACTTGAGAGAGACGAAGTAGTTAATCGTCGAAATCGATCGAATCGAGGTAAATCTTTGAAATCTTCGCTGTTCGACGGAGAAATAATTTTAACTCGTTGCGATATAAAAGTCACGTCAAAGGGTAGATAACGCACAGTGTACGTACCGACATATTCTCGAATATCTCTGTTGTGACAGCGGTATCAATTTTGCCCTGTTCTTCCGATTTCTTCGACGTCTCTTTGAACAATCGAAACACGCGCCACCCCTTTAATCCGAGGTCGCGCGATTCAATTTCGTAAAGTTGCTCCCCGATTACCGCTGACCCGCTTAATTACCACGGCTCTCTCTCTCTCTCTCTCTCTCTCTCTCTCTCTCTCTCGCGGCCCTTTATCGCGGTAATTTGTCGGTTCGTTTCACGGACGAGACAATCGAGGCGCCAGGATCGGCCGAACTGCCGTTGCGGTTTCCGGATTGCACGCCGGAAATTGACGGTAAGATATCGGGAAAAGCCAATGAAAGCCGGTTAATTACGCCTCGTCCTCGTTCGTGCTCCGCGCAGGTTCATACGTATGTACGCGGTCGATTCCCGGGGCTTTCGTTCCCGTTTTCGTTTCACCGACTTCTCCCTTTTCAACGGGGTTCCCTCTGTGTTTTTCCTCCCTCTTTCTCCCTCTTTCTCGCTCCCTCTCTCTCTCCCCCCGTCTATCCCTGGGCTGCGTGTTTATCGGCTGTTCGCGGCAGAACGCAAACGTGGAGAATAATACGCGAGCGCGATTGATTTCGCGACTATCGGGGAAACGTCAATCTCGCGTACCGAGCAGCCGGCCGTGTTCGCCTATCGTTTATAAAGTTACTGCTTAGACACGTGGAAAATAACGTTTACGTTTCCCTACGCCGTCAGCCGGATAACCGATAAAGGTATGACAGCCAGACCGAAATTATGCTGCCCTTTGTTGCACCACCCATTTCGTTCTCTTAGTCATTTACCTTCGCTTCCCTTTCCGTTACTCGAGGTTAAGTGCTCGAAACGTTTCTTCTAACGCGGGAAAAAGGAAAAAGTCAATTGCATCGCACCCTCGAGCTTTACCTTGAATCGATGCCCGAGAATCTGCAGGAGAGCGGTGAAATGCCAGCAGCGAGGTTAAATGGTCTTTGAGATATCCGCGTTAACGACGAATTAACACTCTACCATGGTCGGAAGGAATTAGAGACCCGACACGATCAAACAGCGCTTACCTTCTCCACGAGCTTTCACGATCGCTTGAAATCGAACATTGAATACCCGAACGGGTCCCAGGATCGTTTATTTCCCGCGAAGGAACTTCTCCGACTGCATATCATCCTGCGAGGAGTACCGGTCGTCGAATCGGGGTCCATAAACCGCGGGGGTCGTAAAATAAAAATGATTCGAACGACTCGGCTCGAAGGTAGTTATTAGCCCTTGATCCAGCTGTTGCCGTCGTACGCAGCGACTTTCGCATTCTCGTTAATCAAACGCCGTTACGAGGCTGCCCACGGGGCACTGCGCGAATTGAACCGTTAAATTCCCGCATAACGTCAGCCTCGTGGTGCATTCTCCAGCCGATGCGCCAAAAACCTGCAAAAGGTCAATTTGAAAAAGTTAGCTTTTTAAACAAAGCTTTTTACCCGATAGTTAATTAGGACCCGCTTATTTTTCACATCGCTACGCGTATGATGCGATTAAATCTACGTCTACTTTTAAATTGTGCAAACTGGTGTACCATTAGAAAGTTACAAAATTGTGATCAGCGACGCGAAAAAGACCATGTGGAACACGGTAAATTTAAAAGTAAAGTAAAGTAAAGTAAATTTAAGTAAATTGGAAGAGTTTGAAAAATGATTAATTTTGATCGATAAAATTGATAAAGAAAAACTCAGAAACGTCTTAAATATGTATTTAAACTTTATAAAATACAAAAACAAGGTATATATATGTGATATTAGCTGAGAAATGTATTTGGGCACATCGGTTCCATGGTGCCGGGATATCAGCTTTGCATACGCGTCGCGACGCGATCCACCGGATTCGTTATTGCACCTGCGTGCGTGGACCGACTGGAGGAACGCGTCGTAAATCGTAGAGTCTGTGGACCAGTCGATTTCAAGCCCGATGCTTCCTCTTTCTTCTCTTTTTTCCTCATTTCTCCTCGATGGGCGAGCGCCGTGGAAGTTTGCGAATCGAAATATGGATCCTAAATTGCACGGGCTGTGAATCGGGGTCTTGCGAAAGAGCGTTTTCGTAGGAAAGCATGGGGTATTTTCGTCACTATGGTTTCGGATGGTTTGTTCGTTGGTAATTTAATATCGCGAGAGTCGTTGTACCCGAAATGTTTTTCCAAAGTCCATTATCTAGCGTTACCGACTATAGAAATATTTATGTTCGCGAAAAACGCGGCGCAAAGCAATCGTCCGAATATTTCGCGCAAAACGAAGCCAATTTTATTTCAAGTAAACACGCGGGATATCGGAGAATCAACGGACGTTCAATGTTTCACTGGAAACGTGCCTATTTCATATGTACCAAGCTGGTAATCAATTTGCTAAATTGTTAGCCTACCGGGGCTAACTAGGTGTGGATAATTCCCATTAAACGCAACCACAACTGATCATGCTCGAACAGATTAACAGACGCAATTAGATTCCGTTAATCCACGTTACCATCCAATAAACATCCAACTTACTAATCGAGATACGAGATCCAAAGAGAAAATTTGATTACGCGCGACAAAATGTCGTTAGCCACGGTTGCAGCTGCGAAACTTCGCACCGGTGCTCCAATCTGGATGAGTATTATCGAGTTTGGCGAGATTGCGCTTGGTTTATGGGTGTCTCGCCGCGTCGGACTAGGTCCCACGAGGTAGAACAATCTCCGCTCGTGAATCTGCCTACTCTAAGTCACATCCGATTGTTCTCTCCGCAATGTCGCTATTCCCTCAGAATTTGAATAGACTCCGTATTGGTTATTACAACGAGATACAGAGCCGGAACTCGATCTATCAAACTCCCGCGTAGCTGAAAGCGTTCTACTAGCCATCGTCTACGTCTGACTAATCTCGCGCTGTTCCACTCGCGCTCCCTCGCACGTGTACCATAGACTCTAGGCTTCCTACCAAACTTACACCATCTTCCATCGCCACGCGCTGTGCTTATTACTTGGCTCGGTGCGCAATCGCGAGACTTCTTGCCGACAAATTGCATTTACCCGATTACATCTCGCTTACAAGAAGCTGTAAGGATCGTGATAAGGATGACACGAAGGAATACCGATGAAAAACTCAAAAAGCTTTGTCTCGAAACAGATTTATTTTATCGAAGGTTCCTAATCTCCTCGCTGTTGCCTCTTCGCGCGTGAAGGTTACTCCCTTTCGGCATTTCTATGGAACGATCGCGAATTTTCGCGAGTACAGAGTTATCGAATTACCGTTTGTCGGTGATTTTCTTACACGTCGCAGTTACTTCACGGAATTCTACGCTTTGTTCGGAGGAGGAACAAAGACGAATAATCGAGACGATCAGGCGCCCATCGATCCGAAATTTCGAAATCTGGTCGAACGAGGGGTCTGTCGGTGGAGGGCTAGGCCTATCCGTTAGCGTTCATACGAGCTACTCGTATCCCGCTTTATCCATCTTAATGCCTAGACGCCGGCATTCTAACGACGTCGTTAAAACGCACCGACACGGATGAATGAGAATGATAGCGGTCCAGCCTCGTAGCGGGAGGGTTTAAAACAATCATTTCCATGTCCCTCGTCGCGGTAGTCGACGGGGCGCTTTGTTTCGTCAACCAGAGCCAATTTGTTCGTTTGTCAGTCGCGGAAGGATCTCGTCGGTTCGGGTCTCGCAGAGACGCCGGGAACCGACGTGTCTGCAGCGAGGCGATGAGGGAGAACGCGGAGAAAGAGAGAAGAAACGCAGATGGAATATAAAGCGAGGAACAGAGAGAGAGAGAGAGGGTGAGAAAGCTGGGAGTTGATGGAAAGGAGAAAGAAAGCCATGCCGGGTCAGGGGGGCGGTCAAAGTCAAAGAGACCAAGAAAGACGTCGAGGCCAGAGAGAGAGAGAGAGCGAGACGGAGGAGAGCCGGAGAGGGTCTAGAGGCGCTTAGTTGTCGAAGTACAAATTAGATTATGCGTCGTGTCGCTGCGGGGGTGCCCCGGCCCGTTTGTTCGTAGAAAAGTTACAGCCCTGTCTCGTTTCTGACGCCGGTGCTCGTGCGGTTGTCCCTTTTACGATGGCACCAGCCACGAAAGACCCTTTTCTGGTCGGTCTCTCGAGTCCCCTTCCGAGGGAGCCGCACGCTGGCCCCAGCGCTCCACCGTCCCGCGGGAGAAAATATTTCAATATTTACTTAAAGGTGTACGGGAAAATGGAATTTTTGTTCAATCGGATTATGGAAATTCTTCGGGAATCGTAGGATTTCGCGCGGTTTCCGGCGTTACCCCTGCGGTCCACGCTGGCCGCTATCTAATCTATGGCCCATCGATCGGCGATCGATCGCGCGATCGAGAAAGAAATTATCGGGGAAGGTTCTTCCATGCGGCGGTTCTACGGTCGCTTTTCCAAGTTGCGGACAAACTTCCCGGTTGAAATTCGATCTCATTAACCCGAAGCAGCTGAGTTGCCACGGAGTTGGTCCACCGTGCGGTAGTTATGGCAGGCAAAGTTGACTTTAGGATGGATACGGTTAAGGGAGCAGAAGCTGGAAGGATCGGTTTAGAGAAGGGCACGAAATCCTATTACGTATTAATATCGGTCTTGCCAAGGTATTTTGTAACGTCCCCTTTCTTCCGTTGCTATATCACCCTCTTGTCTCCCTCGCGTCGTGAATTATCGAGTCCACCGAACGCCGCGTTGAAACGATGGCTACGAACTAGACTTTCCCGATTCTCGGCGATAAAGTTTTCCTTTCTCGGCGCGACGTGTCACCCAACCGACGACTGTCGTGTGACCTATCGAGTTGACCGTGCGACATTACGGAAGCTCGTCGAGAGCCAACCAGCTTATTTCCTACGGCTGGACTATTAACCCAGAAACATTCGATCCGACCATAAGTTAATCAACGACTGGTAGACAAGCGGCCAAGGGTCGCGGCCGAGATGCATATTATTTCCCTCGAACAGACGCCTCTCTCGCGTCTCTATCCCAGAAAAGCCAGCTACTCCAAGTTACACAGGGAGTTACCAAATCGAATTAGCCGAACTGCTTTTCTCGACGAGTTTACCCCTGATCGAGTACGAGGACAAACAAGAAGTCCGTACATATTTTTCTCTCGAAGCATCGCTGCACCCCCGAGGTTCACCCCCGCGGTTCCCTGTTTATGTTTCGTCGAGCAACATCCGAAAAGGGGGTTGGCAACCCTCGCGCGATGTTCAAATAAATGCTAACCGCATTATACACGTCGCGTAGCGTTTTCGTCGCGTCGTTGTTATCATCTAGCCACCCTTGGCGATATTACCTCGACGCCATTAGTCCGCATCAGCCATAAGCAATTACCAATCGTTGCGATGGATGCCGTGATGTATCATTTGTCATTTAAATCGAGTTAGAAGCGTGGTGGAAGGGGCCGAGAGACGCCACTGCGGGGACTGTCTCGAGGAGAACGACACTCGGCTGGGCGTGTAAATTAAATTTACGAAATTTCGCTGCCTCTATCGATCATTCGTCATCGGTCGGCCAGGGTCCATGAATTTTCCGACGGAATTCTAATTTACGGGGCCTGCGGGCCTTCGCGTTACTATGAATATTAATCCAGGAAACGGCCGATTTGCCCGTGGCGTATTCATTAACCGTATTTATCGACCGCAATTCGTCAACCATTGTGTCTCGTTTTGTAATGCCGCTTATTTACGGAACGTTACGACGATCGTTGTTCGCGCTGGCCCGCTGTTTTTGATTAACGCAAACAACCGGCATGGAAACGCCGCTCGATTCTGCAACCGTCGCGAAATCGGCCGACGCGCACGCGCTCGCGTGCAACGAGCTCCATGTTATTGCGTTATCCGGTATAATTGTTTGCACGAAATGGGAATTGGTTCCATTTCGATTTATAAATAATACAACGCGGCCGGGTCGACGCTCGCCGGTTACATCTTCCGAAAATAATTCACGAAGGCTACGGGGTGAACAGGTGGGAATCGCGGTATCGATCCCTGGCCCTGCAACTGTATACAGCACTCGAACGCGATTACTCGAACTCGAAATTTATGCCAGAAGTAGCTGGCCAATCTTTTTCCATTAAATCGAACGGTGCCAGCTCGAGTTCCGGCGATAAAACGCGCGCGCGGTAATCGATTTGATAGGCGGAACGGAAGAGGAAATAACTCGCGTCATAAGCTTGATTTTATGAGAAAATAGTGTGACACCGAGGGATCGAAGCCGAACGGTGGTCTCGCGTATGGCTGTTATAGGTAATTCCAGCGCGGAGCCGAGTCGAGCGCGCGTAAGTAAACGTCAGCGAGCGGAGAGACGCGGAGAGTCGCGCCGCGGCGGCGTGCCGGGATCGATAATGCTCGCGTCGATTTTACAATTCATGAATTCATAATTCAAGCACCGTCTCCCGGCGAGAGTGGCACCGTGACGCCGCTTTTCGGCCGACGAGGCGAGCGTCAGCCGAGCATCGACTCCGGAAGTCGACGTTACGTCGCTTGTAAACGGCAATTAGAAATTCCGCGGAACTTTCGCAGCCTTCTTCCCGTGCGCGCAACTTTCTATAGCCTTTGCGGACGTGCCTGATTCAACAAGTTTCCCGGAAATCGGATTCGATGCTGAATCTTGACGATTTTACGACGCGCGCCGCCCGGTGATTGGCGTTCTGCGGTGGCATTGATATTCCGACGTCACGACGGATTATCGATGCGTGTATTTGTTTATGACAGTGTTGACGGATTGGTCGCGTTTTAACGTGTCGCGAGTTAGCTCGTTGTTGGCAGTGGAGAGATGTTACGTTTGTTTAATTTATAGAGATTTTTATTCGCCTACCGGGGGAGAGTGGCGTACAATGTTTTTTTTATTTCGCAGAATATGGCGTGTTTTTCTTTTTAATACAAGATAGAGCGTATACTTGGAAAAAGTAAATTAAAGAAGAAATTTTTACAGAGTGATTTTAAAAATAATTTTCATTAATTTTAATTCGATATGATAAATCTTCCGATACATCCTTCTTCCCATCTTCCAAAAATACCTACGATAAATGTCACGAATCGGTGGAAGCTTCCTGTGGATACAGTGTAAAGAAACTAATAAATTGCATTTCCTGTTTGCACGCTGAAATCATCTTCCGGAGCAGAATCGCCTTGTTTGTAGGATCCGCTTCCGCTCTTCCATCGAATAACGCTCGGTGACGCTAAATCGCCGCATTTACGTATTCCCACGATTCGTTTTCGTTCTTCCCATAAAATTCGATGGCCCGTGAAACCTGCCGAACCCCTTAAGCACCCTTTGTCTTCGCTTTTTATTTTCAAACCGGCCAAGGGTGGGCTATATAACGCCAACTTCGACTCGTACATCTTCGCGAAGCCACTGTGATTAAACTACGCGAGTTTGCGTACAGTTACCTTACAGGGTCCTTCGAATTTACAAATCGGGATACCAAGAAAGAGAACACTCGATCATGGGAATCGAAGATCACAGAAAGTAACTGGCTAATGCCGGTTCTAAAGATACCACTTCCGATGTAAATTTAATTTTCATTTTAACTTACGCGGCCGTGACAAATGGTGTGGTTGACTCGCGATGAATGGAAAATGTATGTAACGTGTGAGGAAAGAGTAAGTTATGAATGGAATGTCTAAAAATACACGCGCGATGCACACATGTAAATATTGTATTTAAATGGAAGGAACATCGAACTTCCTCTAGCGAGAGAGAAAACACAGCGTACACATACCGTGTATCTTTCCTCGATCCCTTAATCGATCTACGCTCTCTCCCGAACCTCTGAAATTCCTCATTGGTGCAGCATTCCTTGCTCTATTCGGCGAATTATATCAAACGCTTCCCGACGCTCCGTACGAACACATACTCGTCCGCTTGACAGCCTGCGTAGAGATTACGGATCTTTAAAAATCGCGCGAGATCGCGTTTCTGCGGATCGGAGGAAGGAAATAATCTTTCCCGGGAGATCGGTAATGTTCGGAGAAGGAAGCGAAGCAAGTGTTCAACGGAGTCTCGGCGGAGGGCGTCGTATGGCCGGCCGTGGCAATTGAACGGCAAGCTCGAGGTGACGACTTATTTCCTCCGACGCGTTACCCAGTGTCCCAGCTCGGCCTTTTGTTCGATGAATAATATATGGCGGCGAGCGTCTGCATTGTTTTGCGTACTCCGCAGCGCGCGCGGCCACGCACGCATGCACAACGCGCTGCACGATGCACGCACGCATGCACCCTCGCAAACCGGATGCTGCGCTCGCCCCCTCCTGCGCAGTCTACGCGATTTCCCGCTACGTGTCCGCGGCTACCGCGACGTATCCGTCCAATACCACGCGCCAAACCCGACTTCGACGAATCCAAGTTCAAGGGATATCAAACACGCCGACCTCCGCACTTCGCGAATTTCGTTTCAGCGGAACGAACGTTCGCGCGAGCTGCCGGACGTGCAGCAGTATTCGCGTATGAATGAGATACAGCGTACACGCGAATGGAATATACTCGAGCTATCTTTCACTCGTTTTCGCTCTGAATTAGCGTCGTTGCTTCTTTAACAAACCGACGCAAACGATGGATTCTAAATATTTTGCCGAATATTTCGCATTCGACTTGTCGTTAGTCGTTTTGCTCGCTTTCAGTACCTATTCCTGTTCCACTTTTTTCAAAGTTTTTCCTATTTTATTTCTTCGTTTACCGGTCGTTCGGTCGGTCATGGTACGTTTAGGCTTAACGAGTGCAAATTTGGTTTTTTGCACTTCTTGTCGTACCTCGATGACAGTAATTAAGGTCGTCGTAGAGGGGTGACAATGCGCTTGTGTAATGCGTTACATTCTCGAAGAAACTGTTCCTACTTTCACTTCTCTTGCGAATAACTCGCAGCTGTTTCGTCGTTATATAATTGCGACACACCGTAATAATAATTCCCGAATTATTATATCCCGATACTTCACCGTAATTTCCCAGTTCGTAACTGGTTTCGATCGTTCAACGCTAGAACTACCAATGGGGTCAAAATGACTTGTTTGAGATTTTTTATTTTAACTTCGACTTTTATTCCAAATTACATATCGACTGTTCCAGCGTTAAGTCACGTAGATACGTATGTACGCGAAGGATTTATTCGAGTAATCGGATCGAAATTCGATCGAAAAGAACGTTCCGCTGTATCTCGAAGGAATGGGCAATTAGAGATTTGCCAATGGCTGTAAGAAGAGAAGGAAAGTTCGTATATCTCTGTTAGTTCACGGCCGCGTGTACGTGACGCGACTGGGTGAATTAGCCGAAACGCGGAATTAAATTCGATACCTGGAGCAACGGTGAATTTTACAACGGCGGACCGACATAAACTCGGATAAACTTCACCTCCTTTCTCCCGGCCCCTTTCCCCTTCGAGCCTCTAGATTGCTTTCGCCCTTCCCGTTCCCATTGGCATCTAAAGAATTCATAAGATCCACAGAGGCATCCCTTTCGCGGTAAACAATCGTAAAACCCGACCCACGTTTCTCTTTATTTTCGGTTAAGCGAATATTTTAGGATCGCAATCCGGTTCCTCGCGGTTTCCCAACGGAAACAGAAACCATCCCCATTTCTCCCCGCCGTCCCACCCCCTCCGACGGTGAAATTAAAATAATTCTCCGAGCGTTTCGTCGAATACTTCTCGCAGGACTGTTCCTAGGGAAATTTGCGGCGCCACGACGTATCCGTCGATGTAAACGTTTCTTTATATGCCGCTCGTGGAAGCTGATGGCTGCTGCATATTTATACCCTGGCGTTTTGACGAGTCGTCCGTGAATAAATTGATCGAAACGAGATGTTTTCCTTGGGAACGTTGCAATTTCTTAAACTCGCGTACGCGTCCCTTGCGGACGTGCAATTTGAACAGTGTTCCAATATCGGTAATGACCCGACGGTGCTTTCCTCGAATTACCCGGCGCTGGCAAATTGCTGGCAGACGTCGGTCGCGGTTCTTTTCCTTTTTCCTCTCGTTTGAAATCGCTTAAAATCACAAATCGGTCCTCGAAACGCACCGATCGTCGCTGAAAATGTTATACGGTGTCGCGACGCGAATCGTCGAATCATCCCCGCGATCAGTCGGGAATAGGAACGTCGAAAGGACGCGACGATGCGAAGCGTAACGCGCGCGGCTGTGGCAAACGGTGGCGGAGAAGCGACAGGAAAACCTTAATATCGACGAGTACTTTTAATCGAGCAAGGGGCCCACCATTATCGCTGGTGCTGGTAGGGACATGATTACCAGTTAGCCACCGAGAGTATGACCAGTCGGTTTCGATGTTCCCGCAGCTGGGCGCACAGCGGTTGGTCGCTTTGCGGTTATGGCGCAAAAGACCCGGCAAGAATTAACCGTACAATCAAACGGCAATTCTTTATCCCCGTTTCTTTCGTCCGCGTTGCCCGGAACCCTTCCACCTCGCCCCTTTCGCCTCGCCAATCCAATGAAATCTCAATTTCAAGCGTGCGTTTGCCGTTTCGAATTGGCCGCGGGACCCCTCGAATTAATCTGACTCGATGATTGACCGTTTTATGCACCGTTTCGATTAGGAAGCATCGTTTGCCGTGACAGCCGACGGGGTGGAGTGCTTTTCAAGCACGAGGTCGTTTCGTTGTTGAGCGTTTTCATTTCGAAGGATGACGGTCGAATGGCTCCATTCTTCTGTCGTTTGACAGATTTTCATTCGACTCGTGGCAATCTTTTTGCGGCTGCCTGCTGATCGGGATCATCGACTCTCGATGCTTCCTCGTTCCCTTTTCCTTCCAACACTGGCAAATCGACAGGATAGCACGGAAGCTGCTTGTCGTCTCTGGAACACACTTCAACGATAAAACGCGTCTTATCTTGTCCTCGTTAACATCTAATTATCACCTTACCTTCGTACTCTTCTATTATCCCGGTGTTCCATTCGACGAATTACTGAAAATGCGATAGAAAACGATAGTATGCGTCTACATTCGCGAGGATCGAAATAAAAAGGATATCCATGCGACGGAGAGTGGAATTTAGAAGAGAAAGGACGTGGCAATATGGCGAATATGACGGGGGTACTTAAACCCGGAAGCTTGAAGTGACATAAGCGCGAGGGTGCACGGATCTGCCCAATTATGGGTGTTTACAAAGAGGCAAACAACTGCGCCACGTAATTCGCGCAAGAAGGCAAAGCAGGAACCGAGCAATAGATGGAAAGGCTCGATGCCGACGAGTGGCCTTAATCAAATGACCGCTTATTATCACGGCGGGGAGACAATTGATCAATTAGATAATCGGCCATACGGGCGTTGCAGCGGCCGCGAGGCGAATGCGAAACTTGGTTGCACATTTGAACGACGCAACCTCTTCACGGTCTCCCCTATTCACCGAGTGGACGATGGCGGACGCGGTCCCACGCGAGTGCTCGCAGCCCGGCGCTCGATTAAAAAGATCCTGGCCTGTCCTCCGGCATAATTTCTGCTGGCCAATTCGACAGCGTAGCCGCGTCATTTTCGAGCACTTCGCTGCGAGCCGGCTCGAGCACGACTCGCGAAGTGGCCTCGAGAGGATCGGCCGGTCGGATCAATTTCATCGAAGCCACTCCCGCTGTTGCTCTAGATGTCAGCGACAGGGTGCTTGGGGAACGACGCCAACCCCTTCGCCAACGGCACTCGTGGCGCGAGCGCGTAGTCGCTCCAAAGGATCCTTCGCTTCCTCGAAATTCTCCAATCCGGCAGAGAGCCGCGCGTTTCCGCTATTCCCACCGTTATCCGACAGTCTTGCGCGAATTAACGAAAATAGTAGTAATTACCTTTCGAATCTCACGAGAGTCTCTTACCGTCTTTGTTTTATCCGTCGTTGAACGATCGCTCTATTACCGTGTGAAAGGAAAAAAATTGTAAACAGCGCTGGAAATGTTATGTTCGAGAGAATTATAGACACGCGTCTCTTCGAGTACAGGTACGACACCGTAGTACGGAAATCAGTCAAAACACGAGCGTCGAGGCCAAGAGGCGTGGTCTGTAGATAGGACCCAGCGTAAACACAAGAACTGGCTCGATCTGGCTCGCGGCTCAATTTCGCCAATGTTTTCCTGTTTCAGTTACGTGTTACCCTTCGCGGTGTTTGGACGTAGCGACTCGACTCGCGACCGACCTTCCCGTTAACTGTTGGCACGCGCTATCGGAACAAAGGACATGGCCGAGGTGAGTGACGCTAATTTTACGTCTTTAACGAAACCGTATCTATATCTGGAATTTGGTAACGTAGAATCGTAGAAATAGGCGCCCTTTGTTTAGCTCTTAGCTTAAAGATGACCAAGTCTCGTTAGATTCGTTATTTACGTTACCGAGGAGACACACCCATCCACGCGAGGAATGGCGTCTCGTTCGATTTACGTATATTCTACTGAGAAAATAACGAAAACGACGAGAGAATGCATGTCGCGTCTATTTCGAAACGCTTGCACGACGATTCGCTCGGCCACCCTGTACGTCTCATTCGATATTCCTTCAGACGGATGATTATCGACCCCGGCACACGACTATTGCCGAATTTCCTTCCGTAGAAACGTTATTATAAACCCACGCGTTTCGGCCGAAATACGGTGTATTATTATCCCGTAATCAGTACCAGGGCCTCACCCAGATTCCAGCCCCTCCTTGTCCCGACACGTACGTCCGCGATATCGACTGCAGCTCCAAAAGTAGCGTTGGTCGGCGCGAGGTCCAGAAATAAACGGTTCCCGATGTCTCTCGCCGAGCGGAGCGGAGTCGCGTCGATCCAATTATAAAAGCTGCCGCGAATTTGCCAAGCGATCTCTCGCTCCTTTTCAAAGGACACTCGGCGCATCCGCGATAAGCGAGAGCGTCGCGCTGACTGGTGACTTCCTGTTGGCAATTAGAGGCGGGAAGCAGGGGCAAAAATAATGCCGCGCGAAACGTGCTGCAAGTTCTAACGACCCGTTGAGAGGGACAACGACGGACCAGGCGGTATCTCACCCCGTTCCCGTGAATATTTGTCTTCGACCATGGCCATTTGACATCCGATACACCGCGTCGCGGCGCCCTTCCCGACGCCCGATTCCGCGAAACCTGTCACCGACGAGCACTTGCTAATTGCGTGAAATATTGAAGCGCGCCGGTGGCCGAGACGACGCCTTTTCGCCCGTCTTTTTTTCCCTCGTCTGCTCGCTCTTTTTCCCATCTTTTGCCAGAGCCGAGCACGGGGGTGTGGCCGAACCGGGAACCGAGGGTTCGTATTTTAGGATGAATCGGCGTATAATGAGCGATGTCAATTTTTTCCCTTCGCGAATTAAACCGTCGATTTACGCGTCGATTCGATCTTCTGTTTCACTCGCCGCGCGATAACGCGAACGAGGTTTGAAACGATTCCGCGTTGGGCTAGTGGATGTATTCGATGGCCGTTCAGCGTTGATATCCAAAGCGGAGCATGGTCGAGACGTTTGACGAACGTTTAAAGCGAGTGCCGGAACGGTGTACTCGTTATTTCACGAATACGCGGGAATGGCCTCTCTGTAGAGGGCACACGGGAGTTTGTTTCTAATGTCGAGTACTAAAACCCCACTTAATGAAAAGGAGATTAAGGGATCGGCCGGCTCAGAGGGAGATTAATCTCTTGAAAGCTCGCACGTTGTAATCCAACGGGTTCTCATTATTCACATTCTACGTGGGGGCCAAATACATCGCGTGTGTGCGTTAATTCGTCAAACCGGTTTTCCCTTATTTCCGATAATTAACGTAATGAAGAGCAAACCGGAATAATCCATTCGAATTTCCGATATTTACAGTCGGTCGCGAAAATGCTCGAATATCGATAATTTCTAGTCTAATATTCTCGAATAAATACGCGAGGGACGAGAGACGCGTATTACACTGCTTTATACCACGGTGTATATATAAATATGTAAAGTTTAAAATAATCTCCTGGCACACTTTCAGCGATAAAACTATCAACCGAGACTAACAACGAATTTAACGCAAATAAAAACGAGTATACACCAATTATCCTCGCGTTTAGTTACACGTTATACGGTATAAATTAACTCTTTGCGATATAACAAAGAGTCTATTAGTCGCAAGCTTCTCGCGTCAAACATTCAACGTATTTCGATGTTAGGAATGACTGTAAATTATATATACGTATCGCATAATACGTACATACCGTCGATGGGGTACATATGTAAACGAAAGGGTGCCATCCATAGATGTAAGTACTTACCTTAAGCAAACCGTATCACGAAGAGAGCGTTCTGGAATAATCACAGCCGCAATGACGTACAGATTTCAGAAGAAAAATAAAAATGATTGTATAAAATAAAATCGATTATTTTATCTTCCAGTACCTAAATTAATATCCCAGTACCATATATCCAAACACTGTTACAGTTTTATTCCAACTAAAATTGAATTCTGCTATATCATATCGTAGCCCAAAGGATTAATAATTTCCCCCGTTTCAGACACGAGTCGATCACCGGATCAATTACCACTTTCACGCACTTTCTACGCGCTCCACCATTTCTCTTTCCCTACTTTCAATCGCAGCGGGCGAGGTTGTCTTTGAAACTCGCGGAAAGAATACCCGAGGTTGTCGTAATTCGAGGTTCAGGTGAACTGGAGAGACCGGAATCGTATTCGCTTCGCAGGTCATGCGTCGACTGCCGCGGTTACCACGTATTCGTCCATCCGTGCGCGCAGAATTCCAGGGGCACGCGATTGTTAAACCCCGCGCTTGGCATCCGGTTCGTAAAGTTCCGCCGTGGGCAGACTCGGATTTACTTGCGGCTAACGTAGTTACCTGTTCGCCTGGGGTTACGGTAAAGCTCGCTTTATCGGGCCAGAAATCTCCTGGATACGTTGTCATAGTTCAACGCTTACGACATGATTCCTGTTTTCTATCGGCCGCCTCTCTCCTTCGCTGCTCAGATACGCCTATTGTCCACCGGACACACTCGCGCGAACACCGTGTCGATGATCACCGGGAAATAAGCCGCGGGGTTTCTCCGCGGATAACCTCGAAATTAATCCGTGGTTTTTTAACTATCGCGTGCATTGCGGGGTAGCCGTTAATCTTCGTGTCAGACGCGTATATGCGGTACGCGACGAAATAATAGGGCAGCTTGCAGTTTTCAGTGTTTCTCGAAACTAATGCTCTGTATGTTGTCCTTAATTACTCGGTTATGAGAATAATGGTCGCGACAACGCGATAACGCAGGTAGCAAAAAGCAGATCGACGAGATTTCGTTTTGTATTTCTCAACAAAAACTGCTTCCCATTCGTTGTTTATGAAACAGACGAATTAAAGGTATCGATTTTTGCGATTTTTACGAAAATACTCCAAGGATAGGAATTTTTTTGTAACACCTTCATCGACTTCTTTGAATAGTACTAACCTTCCTCTGTAAAACCAAATTTGGTTTATAATAGTTCGATTTTTCGTTACCGAGTTACACCGATTTGAAGTTACTCGAGAAACACTGAAAATCGCAGAGTGTTTTACCGTTTCGTGGCGTATAGAATGTATTTGCGTGCTATCGATGGATATCGATGTGTGGGTGTATAACACCGAGTGTCATAGTCATCAACAAAACTGGAAACCCACTGCTGTGTTTATTCCGCATAAAATCACCGGGATGGAGTCTCTGAAAGCTTTCCGTTCGATCGAGTAATAATTTTCAGAAATTTAGATACGCCCAGTTGTACCAATTCGTTGAATTATAGTACACGAGACGGATTTCTTTCCCATTTCGATTTTTTTTCGGTAAATCTGCGAGAACATCCATATCGTATCGCCGAAGGTGGAAGAAACTTTATTATTCCGACGGTTTGGTATTCATGCGAGAAGTTTCGATCCCGGAGTTGCGAGTCGGAGCGGGAGATCGCAGACGGTGTGTCAAATTTAAAGGAAAATTAAAATTTGAACTGCGTTGCCTCCCCGAGGCCCGTCGCCTCTTCGCTCTAATAGGACTAATAGCTCCATATACCTTGGCGAAAGTTTCGGAAAAGGGAGGTTGTACGGGTTGGGTGAACTTGGTAGGTGCGAAAGGCGAACGTCTAATCGTTGGACGAAATTGGAACGCGTGATAACAGCCCCTCCGAAAGCGGAACTCCGGGCGGCACAATGGCACTCGTCGCGAACCCATGCCCTGCCTAGAATTCGACCGTAATTTCGGATGTGATGCAGCAAGATTTTCCGCCCGGGGATATATTTGCCGTCGCGCCGTTCAGAGCCGCGTGATGGATGGGAAACAATAATGGCACCCGTTAGAGGGTTGCGCAGGAAACGCATTAACGGGCCCACCTTTTCGTCATTCTCAGGTGAAGGAGTCGATTGTGGCTACCGCCTGTTGGTGAAACCTTCTACAGAGCCATCTAAGAAATGGCCTGCCTGCCTGCCTCTTCCCAATGAACCTTGCCGCGCTAATGCGAACGTTGATGTAACGTCGATTCTACTTTCGTATTCCATTAGCAACGTCTTTTATCGTTGGATATTACCGTGAAAAATGGTAATTGCGTTTTGTTACGTTAATCGCTTTGTTTTCGTCTTCGCCGAGGTGCGAGAGGAATATCGAAAAGAGAAGAGGAAGAGAACGAAAAGAAGGGTAAACGAGATCATTGTTCCTCGATACGCGGTCGCTGTTCGACACGAATTTACCGTTGAAACGGCGAAAATGAAAATCAAACGGGGACAATGGACTATTATTTTAGAGTACATATATAATGCACGCAATTGATATTAATTTATACGACGGAAAAGAGCATACGCAATTGCGACTCTATTGATAGAATGTATTATATAATAGCGACACGATCGGCTGCATATTCGAGAAAACGAGTAATTTTCACTTACCGATTTTAATTACCTATCCTTGGATCTTTTGGAAAGAATCGCAGGACTGTCCAAAGATGGTCTTCGATAGCCGACAAAAATCTTGCTTCTGAGACTTCCGTTTCACCAGAGGCTGGCATAGAAGCACAATTAGACCGATTGCCGGGGACGAGCGCGTAGCCGCGGAGGCTCGGAAACGGTATAATTATCCGGGCGCGTAGCGAAATTTATATCCGTCTCGGATAACGAATTAAAGAATAAAAGAAAGGAGGGGTCGGAACAAAGGGGTGTGTTGCGCGGTTGCCGCGGCTGAAGGGAAGTAACGAGCACTAATAACCGCGGGAATTAATTAACAGCCGGGCAAGGCAAAGGGGCAGGTAGAACACGGCGGGAATACATTTTAAACGAACGCCCACACCGTGCACGCCGCGCGTCTTACCCGCGTCTAGGATTTAAGACCGCTAGATTTCTGGAACGCGAAAACGCTGAAAGGCAGCCGGTGGCAAAAGGAGGAACAAACGCGAAGAGACGGGAGAAAAGGAGAGCATCGGACTCGTGTTTGCGCCGGGCTCTCGGTGAAAGAAAATACCTGAACGAGGAAGCTGCATAGAGAGAGGAGAAGAGAGGAAAAAAAAGAGCGGGAAATGGAGAACGAAATGGAGGAAGGGTGAGGAGGGAGAGTGGGGCGAATTAAAGAGGAACTCGCGGGAAAAGAAGCGGGAAGAGACGTGGATCGAGGCGAGGCTTGTCGACGAGCTCGCGGTGCTCGCGGTCATTAAAAACGCGGCCCGTTCGTTCTGGCCATTAGAATGACAAATGACGTGGTTGACGGTGCCAAATTAGCACGATGAAAGGACGAGAGCGACCGCGGCGGAAGGCTGTCGTGAAGCGAGCTCCGCGAGCGGCTACATCGGTACGCTTGTAAAATCTCTGCCAAAGGACGCGAACCGTTTACGCGAGCGGTTTTTGCCACGTCCGAGCAAGTAAAATACCGACCGGCTGCCCGTAGTTATTACCCGGCCTTTATTACTGTCATTTTCCGCGGCGTTCTAATTTTTCCCCGGCCAGCACCGCCGCGGGGGCAGTTTCGCCGGCGTCCTACTCCGCGGCGTCGATTAACGTCGAACGCGTACGCGAGGCAATAATCAAGGAGTCGCCCGGTCCGTTTTCCGCGCGTATCCATTCATTAAGGTTAAGCAGCGTTTGCGGAAGCTCGATCGGTTCCGCGTTCAGCCAGCTTCCAGCCGGATTATCGTGGCATTACCTGGTAATTAGCTTCCGATGAGCCCCACGCTCCATCGGTCGCGTTCCTTCCGCGATCCGTTCCTCGATATCCCTCGACGAGTCGATCTCGATAACTCCATCAGCCGGATTTCCTCCATTCGTTTCCTATAATTAATTCCCCGACACGGTTCTCGCCTCTAAATATATCGCCGCGCTCGGTTCGTCCTCGCCGTCGCCGGATTCGCGGCTGACCGAGGCGGAAATGTTAGCGGAACACGCGTCGATCGAAGTCCGACCGCGTGTTTCCACGCGAGCGACCGACTGAAAATACCCCGGAAGATAAAATATTTGCGCGATCAACGCGCCTACCTCCGCGGGGTTTCTCCTTCCACGAGCTGGAACTTTCGTAACGTCGGCTGGTACGTTGGAGATGCTGGAATTGCGACACGTTAACGCGAGGAGAAGGAGATGGATCGGCAAATCGGGGATAAAACGAACGTGTCGTCGGGTCCTTCGGATATTTATAGACTCGATTTCGCTTCGCTAAAAGTTTTATTTCGTCCAACACGGGACAGAGATAGTCTGGTCTGTGTGTCTCCTCTTGGCGTGTACGCGCTCGCGCGAGCGAGCGTGCGCGTGTGTCTGTATGTAACTGGAAGAGTGTGTATAATTTTCTTCGTGTGAAAGGTCGCTCGTGTACTCGCGTGCGCACATTACACCTCGTTACTCGTAGTTTTCCTTTTCCCCAGCTACGCTCGCAATTAGTACAATATAATATGTATAGTTTTATTTTCGTCTATCTCGTTAGCATACAAAAGGATACAGGCACACAAATATCAAATATGCATCCGGTACTCGTTATTACTATTGATCAATTATAATTACACTCACAGTGGTATCTTTTATTTTTTTTTCCTTTTCATCGTTATTATTATTATCGTTAGTATTAATAATTAATATTAGCGTTACCTTTATTAGTATTATAATTAGTAGTAGTAGTAGCGTTAGTATCATTATTATTAGTATTACTATCAACTCCATTCGTCGCAGTCACCCGTCCATCCGACATATGTAAATTCTCACGCACTCCGCGTCGCTCGCACTCGCTCACTCGCGCGCTGTATGTTACAATTATATACAAAATGGTCGCTTGCCCGCATCTCCGCGGGCTTATCTATAATACGTTTACACATATCATATATAAATTACAATTTGCTATATACATTGAGAGATAATGCGGCGCGTTTAATAGTTTCGGGATGGCCAGAACGTACCTGAACCGTCCTCCCTGATTAAACCTACGATATAAACCGATCGTCGTTGTTTTCCCTCCTCGTGCCTACCCGCCGCGCTTCTTTCTCACCCTCTCACTCGCGCCAAAGCATCCGATATCGTACACCCGAACGCGCGTACTCGTAGCCGAGACCAACGCAAAGTTCCCGTCGTGGACGTTGCTACGCGTTTCGTAGCGGTCATCGTTCGATAAACCGGCGTTCGCCTAAACGAGACCACGGTAGAGTTAAATTTGAGCAAGAAATGCACCGAGATCGACGCCGCGGCAGTTATCCTAACCCCGCGTTGGTCTCGGTACACGAACATCCTCGTCGTTCTCGTTGTCGTCCTCGTCGTCATCGTCGTCGTCGTCGTCGAGCTGCGCGAAACTTCTCTAAACTATAATTCGCTATATAATACCTATTCTTCGCACACAACGCGACATCCACTAGCGAAGGCAAAGCGAACGAACACCCTCGAACTTCGGAATTCCACTTAAACTCTCGCCGCTTGGCTGTTGCCGTTTCAATTCGAATTAATCGTACGTATATCTAATACTCCCCGGTTCGTCGACGATTCGTCAAAGAAATTCGATAAATCCTAGCCTATAACACTGGTCCGACGTCTGACCGGTGGATCAAAGATCAAAACTAGCGCCAATCATGCCTATAACTCCGACTCGTCGAGAACATGCACCGTCGTTGAAAGACGATCGTCTAGCGACACTCGACGAGAGCTCGATCGAACGTAGCTCCCACTCGTCCCATTTTTTCCTCCGTTAATCCTCGTCGAGTAAAAGATGGGCCAGTTTTTCCCGTTGCCGAGGTCGGTATCGGCGCGCTTCTTGCCGCGTTTCTCATGTCGGATCGAGGAAAGGGTTGCAACGGCTGATTTATGCTCGGGGGTTTCCTCGGTTCGCCTCGCTGCAGCCCACCCTCGTCGCAGCCCCGTGTCTTTTCCGTATCGCATGAAGCGACGCGGAACCGATCGCGTCGTGTCTCGAACGACATCGCCGGACCGTGTTTGCGTATCGTCGCACGGAAATAAAAAATTAGGGGCTCGTAAAGGGCGCGCCACAGGAAACAGAAGTCGCGACGGTATGGTAATCCGGGTCGGTGGTCTAGGTCCGAGCGGGAAGGTCGCGGATGTTCTTGGTGGATGTTAATACCGTGGGACGAGGTGCGTTCGAAAGGGCAATGCTCGATCGAGGTTCTTTCACCAACAGCTTTTGTTAACGGGGCATTCCGACTCTCGGGCTTTTACAGCGCTCTGTCTTGGTCCTCGCGAGCCATTCTGTCCGAGAAATTGTTCTTTCTGTATGGGGCTGCCGAGGAAACGGTCGGCATTGGTAACGATGAAAAGAGACGCGTTCTTGATCCGCGTTTTTCTTTCGAACACGGGTATAGAAAGGTCGAGATAACTACCGCGGAGTTTAATGACAAACGAGCGAAGGAAGGAGAGCTTCCTCCTAACTCGGCCCGTTATTACGATTTCGGGGTGAACTATCGCGCGTGAAAATTGAAATAACGAGGAATATATCGCGAGGAATGTAGGAAAGGAGGGGGTGGCGGAGAGGGGGCGTGTGAGGTTTAATAAAACGCGCGCGAATACGGGTCGGGGCCAGTGGAGAGCCGCGGCGACGATTTAGAACGAGCGTGCGATATCGCGACGATCTCGGTGCACACTCGGCGCGCCGTTGTCATTGACATGTCGGCAGCATGCAGCTCCGCTGCACAAAGGAACCATAAAGTATCCTAAGAAGTACGCTGCGAGCAGGCACGAAAGTACCGTCCTTCGTCATCTTTATCTTCCTCCTCGTATCCGAGAGAAGAGAGAGCGTGTACCTCCTTTAACGATCCCCTTTCCCAATCCCTCTTTTCTTTCCCCCTTCCCTCAATCTTCCCTCTATTTCCGCCTTTTTCCTCCCTTTTCTACTCTTTATTACCGAATCTGTAAAAAGCCTCGATTCTCTCGCACCCCCGTGTGCGTCGGTTATTGATTTAATTCTTCCGTAACGTATAGCCCGCGCGTGAACGTCGGTACCCGTCTTTTTACCGTCTGTGCACGCTTCGAGATAAATTGACGA
Organism: Euglossa dilemma; assembly: GCA_002201625.1. Classification (NCBI taxonomy): domain Eukaryota; kingdom Metazoa; phylum Arthropoda; class Insecta; order Hymenoptera; family Apidae; genus Euglossa; species Euglossa dilemma. Next base: position 1,394,704 of record NIJG01000050.1, on the reverse strand, counting down.
TTATTGCCAGGAGCGGACTCTGCCTAGGTACTGGAAGTGCAGGAAGTTCAAGGTACTTAATGCTCGGTGTCGGGGTTATTGCAGAAGTTTGGTGAAAAATTGCAGCGCGCGATAAGGATCTCCGTTCCTTTCCTTCTGTCGGCGCTCGCGCCAGGCTGTCAACGGAAACGCGAGACGTTGAACAGGGTCCACTACGAGGAGGAACACCGGGACCAGCGGTACGATCCGCCAGAGTGGAGGACGAGGAGTAGTAGTTGCCTTTTCCCTCGATTTCTCTATCTATCTCCCGCGCGTCAGTCAGCCACCGAATTAGCAGGGTTACGTCGAAGCGTTCGAATCGCGATATTCTCTATATTTTCTCTATACAAACCCCTCTCGCTTTCTCCTCTCCCTCGGGTTCGACCCGTGGCGCTGGAGGGGACGAAAGGCGAAAGACAAGAACGGTAGAAGGAAAGAACAGAAAACGACGATTATTATTGCGACCAAGTTATTTGCTCAGTGCCCCCCAACTTAAGGCGCTTGAAAGGTGTGTAGAGGTGAGAGAGAGAGAGTGTGTGTGTGTGTGTGTGTGTGTGTGAATGTGTACGTGTCACGAGGTCCCTAACGGTTATATTTACACTCGAAGCACTCGAAGCTGTCACTCTTACGGTTTACTTTTAACATTCTACGGTGGCGACGATTAAACACTAAATATACATAGGTAAGTTTTCTTCCGATCGTTGTTAGATGGTACGCGTGTGTAACCCCCTTCGGTTCGTCGAGGAACGAGAACGCGTTCCCCGGTGAGAGAGGCTGCCCCCGTTGAATCCCCCGTTGAATCCCCCGTATCTCGAGCGATCTTTGCACGAACGTCGATCCCATCGCGTACGGGGATAATAAAAAGAGCCGGATGGTGAATGGAAAATATCTTTCGCCAGCGTTCTATACACGGTTGCCCCGGAGAATCGTTTAGTCGGATAAAAGGAAGAGAGTAAAAAGAGGGGGTGGAGATGGAACGAGCAGCCCTCTCGCGAAACGCGCGCGCAAACGAGATTTGTCAACGCGTGTGCCTTCCATCGTCCCGTTCGTCCAACCTTTATTATTATTAGTTTTCTTAATATATCACAATGTGGTCGGTTGTCTCCATGCTCGCGCCGTAAAACACGTCTATCTATTTACCATTTCTCTCGCGATTTTCTTCAACTTTTACGTACACATGTATTTAATTATTGTTGTCTCATCCCTGTATTGTCGATTCCTTACGTCGTTTAATCCCTCGATTTTTTCCTCGTTGCATGAAGGCGATGTCGGTAGTGATAGAGAAATAAAGTTGGGCTTATACAATATATATATATATAATATATCGTTAATATACGCTTAAAATCCGCCGACGCACGATAATTACGCGTTACCTTTCTCGTATTTATATATCTATTTATATATATATATATATATTTTTTTTTTTATTTGTTTCTTCTCCCGGATATATCGCACATGTATATACGCGTGTGTGTATAGTACGTATATAAATTAAAGATTCGTTTACGGGGCGCTACAATGCTGCGATAATAAATAATAGGCGGAAAGAGGCGCGCACGCGCGACCAGCGCGGAACGCACGCGCGTACACGCGCCTCTCTGCGCGTATTACAGCACAGTCGGGATACTCGATTATTTATTCGACGTCAGTCTTGTGTGAGGCGGGATCGAAGCTCGCTAACGTTCTCCTTTTCCCGCGAATCTTTTGTCTCCCCTTTGCCTGTTCTTTCCCCTCCCTACCGTTTTTCCCTCCGTATCGTCGCGTCCATCTACACGCGTCTTCCTCCTCCTCTTGGACCGCGACGCGGTCCTCCTCGCGACCGAGGCTGGTTTAATTGCGCGAGACCGCGATAAAAGCCGCGAGTCGCGGCCGAACGGTGCGCTCGCTCTAACGATCGAGGACGATTAATTATCAGTCGCGAGCAAAACTCGCGCCGCGGAATAAATAGCTTACCGCCAAAAAGGAGAAAGAAAAGGGCGAACCGTTGCCACTTCTGTTTCTTCTTCTTCTTCCTCGTGCTCCTCCTCCTCCGCCACCCACGCTGCTCCCGCTCTTCCTTTTTTCCACCCTCTGGTTTTATCGTTTACCTAGCCGCGGGATCGATAGCGAGCTCGATCCGGTTGCACATGCGCGCCGAACAGAAACCATTAAACACGCGACTCCTTGTGGAAATCCGCTCGGTCGCGTGGCGTGGCGTCGCGCCGCGTCGCGCAGACCTCGCGGCACGGCGGCTCCCTTATCGCGGCCGCTGTTTTTCCGCGCGGAAACCCGTCCTGGCGAATTACAATTCCTTGGCGGAACAGCCGCCCTAACGAAGCCGCCGGCGCTCGCGCTTTTTTACCGGCGCGGAAGAAATGTGGCAGTGAGCGGAAAAACGTTCGGAACACGCGAGGCTGTATCAACGAAAAATATGACTCTTTTTACCCCTTTTTCGCCCTCGCCTTTCTTTCTTCCCTCCCTTCTTTTTTAATACTCCCCTCCCCCCCTTTCTTACGCCTGCTCTCGTCTGGCCAGAACTTCTGAACCTTGTAACTCAGCCGGAGTTTGGAATTTAAGAGGGAGAGGGTCGCGGGATAAGTTTTTCGCGCGTGTTCCGCGCGAAGGCAGAGGCTTCCGGAGAGAGCGAGGTCGCGACGGAGAGGATCCACGAAATCGAAGCCTCGTCGTCCTGGAACGATTTATTAAAAAACCCGGCGAGTCGGTGGCGACGCGGAAGAACGCTCACCGCGGAGCGTAACCCGTTCTTGGTTCGTGCTGGTGCATACGCGCACGCACACCCTGTTACTCGGTAAAACTGGCAGAAAATAGAGATCGCGAAGGCGCGGTGGCGTGGATCGACGCGTGGATTTCACGGATCGCGAGGCCTCGGTCGCGCGAGCGGATCTCCGGAGAAGCGTCTCGCTGCCCTTAAACTGATATGCCAATTGTAGTTACAACTCCGGTTACGCGTTTCGCCTACCTGCCGCTGCAAGTAGGTTAAGTCCTCTTAAGCGCGGCACTCGAGGTATATCGCCTACTCTACTACGGTACGCTCGGAAAGTGCGCGAATGGCAGTGCTCGTCGAGAAAGATTTGGATGGGATCGGGACCGCGGTGGAGAGGCTGCGTGGAGCATAGGCGATTTCAACCGTTCCCGATCCTCCTCCTTAATTGGACCGCTCGAGATGCTCGCGGGAACGAGCGAGTTCCGCGCGCGAACAAAGATTCGTCTGGCCTCGTTCCTTGCGGTCCACTCGATCCACCCTCGTGTCGTCTCCTCTTCGTCCCGTCCTCTTCCGCTTCGGGCCTTCAGCATCCGTTTCGCTCTCGTTCGCGATCGAATTTTCGCAAGCGCGTGGAATTTTCCGGCAGCGTGGTCCCCGCGCCATTACGAGGCGGAGAACGAGAGAGCGCAGAGAGTGGAAGATCGGAAGAAAGCGATCGCGAGGCACGGCGATCGACCGATGAGGGACCGGTGGATGCTGAAGGCTCTCTTTCACCCGGTGAACCGCTCCGTCTTTCGAGCTGGAGAGTACGAAATCCCGTGGTACCATGGATCCAGCGGTGCGTCCTTACGCGTATCTGTGCAACGAATGTTCGCGGCGCTTGCTTCCTCTGCGCTCGCGTTCGCAAACTGGTTCCGGGCTCGGCGGGTTCGAGTACGTGAGATTACTGGAGCCTCGTGGGGGCGGCGCGCTCATCGGGGGCGGGGGCGGGGGGAAAAAGCTCTGCAAGCACGCCTAATGCAAGAACAGAAAACAGGAGAATTAAACGCGCGCTCGGCCGTGCGAGCGATCGTCGAGAATAAAATTCGGAGCGTTTGCTCGGCCGATTCGAAAATATCGGCTTCCTCGTCGCACACGCGGCAGATGTTGTTCTAGACGAGTGTCGATACGATCGACGCGATACGATCGTCGAAGAATCTACCGCGAAACAGGTAAATACCGTTCCGTGGGAAGGGAAGGTACGCTAGGCGAGGCAGGTCGAGACGAGAAACGCTTATGAAAGAACGAGGATATTTCACCGGAAGGCGCGCGGGCGCGCGCGGCCGTAAGTCGAGGAAAAGCAGCAGCTCTGAAGCGCTTTTTGTTTCGAGTAGATATCTCGACTGGTTCTCGAGATAGGCCACTCGAAAGTTTACCCCGTACGAGATGCATCGGAATACCAACGACCGAGAGATCCTTGGAACAGGCGCGACCTACTTTTCCTCTCGGAAACGCGCGTGCCGCGCGAATCGCCGGACAAAAAGCGGTAACCACGCCGCGCGTGTCACTGACCACCGCACAGGTATCGAGCGAGAGATAGGCGAGGCGAGAGTAGCGCGAGCGGAAAGCCCGATCGCGCGAGTGAGACGCGGAACTGTCGAAAATTACAGTGCTCTTTAAACGGGGATATCTCGGCAACGGAACGGTATATCGGGACGAAACAAACGGCATTTCGAAGGGTATGATTTCGCGCGTCGGATGGTACTAGTCGCGATAGTCTGTTCGCGTTACATAATGGCCCATTGTTCGCGAAACGCGAGATACCCGACGTTATTGTTTTAAACCATCGTTACTTCCTCGCGACGATCGCTGCTATCGGTGGTAAACCAGCGGTAGATTTCGAATATATTCTCGCGAGTGTGGAACGTTTAACGCGCGTGTGTTAAATAGAGCGACGATACTCACCTTCGCGCTGCCCCTTGACGAAGACTTGGAGAAGACGCTGTCCTGATCGCTGCTTACGCTAGGCACAGGCATTGGTACCGCGTAGTCGTAGGTGGCATCTGTAACCAGCGAATATTCGCAAATTGTAACGTCTGTCCCGTACGATCAGCGAAACTAGTTAAACGTAGCAAGGAACGCTGAAACGCTCTAGACGGAAGCGATTCCCGAGACCGACGAGCTTCCCAACAAGTGTCAAGACGGCACGTTACATCGATCGCGCTTACCAGACTGCTCAACGTTGTCGTGAAGGTCCTTGTTGTCTATAACAACGGTGCTATATCCGTAATAAGCGGCATGAGGCGGTTCCCTGTACTTGTTCTCGTGGAAGGGCTCCTGATACTCGTCCAGCCTGACGTCTCCAAGCAGACGATCGTTGAGATCGCGCGGTAACGTCGTCAGCTTGGTGCCGGCGTACCGATCGTCCAGTTCCTCCACCCTGTACGTCATCAGCGACGGATCCTTCTCCGTGGTTCCGTACGCGGATTCCGGCGACAGGTGTTGATGATTGCCCGACGGGATCGCGCTCTTGGTGCCGAGCGGGCTGGAGAAGTTCTTCCGTTGCCTGTGTCTCGTCACGATCAGGAACATCGCGACGGCGAGTAGCAGTATCACAGCGGTCAGGACGCCGATGATCACGGCCATGTAGGTCGGGTCGTCTTGCTTCACCACCGGCACTTCCGCTTGCAGAGGATTGTCACGGGCAGAGATTCGATCTCTCACTCTCGGGGCTTCGGTTGTGGGCGGTGATTCGGGGGTGAAATTTCCGTGCGCGATATCTGCAACGAAAGACAGAGCCGGGTCAACGAAACTTCTCGAATTTTTCGGACGTTTCGAGCGATCAGAGTCGGGGATAATTACCAGAGTCGAATGTGATCTCGTTGATCATGATCCACCGCGAGGCGAAGCTGAACCTCAGTTTCACGAACTTGCCGATCCGATGATGCAGCTTGATCGAGATGTTCCGCGATTGCTCGAAGATCCTGTCCTCCATGTACGAGTAGACTATCGGGTCGCCGGTATAGTATCTGCCTCCGACGCTGAACATGATGCTGACCTCGGAGAACACCTGACGCGACATAAAAACGCCTTTGTTCCACTCGGTTCCTCGAATAAACGATACGATCTCGCGGACGGGATTGGTAAAAATGATCTGAACAACGTCGTGTCGGCGAACGATTTCTATCGGGTAATAAACTTTTCGTAACAGGAGCCACGAAAACTTGTTTCATATTTTACCGAAAGTATCCCGTTAGAGTGCCGTAGCGGAACGAGCAGACTCGCGAGGAACGTCAGCCGGAAAGAATATATAAAACCGGCCGCGGCAAAGGTTGCTCCATAGGGCAAAATGGAGCCGCTCATTGTGCACGCTAAAGATGATGTACCGGCTAATATTCAACGTTAATTATACGTATAAATCAGCATCTCGAGGCGAGCAACTTCTCGAGAAGGCTGGCTGCGCGGCATTCCGGCACGCGGCCCGCTGGATATTAATATATCCCGCGATTCCTCTTCCACAAATACACACCGGGCTATTTATTACGGACATAACGAGGAACTTTATAGAGGCAACACTCGGTTGACATCGACGACTTCGATAATTGCGAGCCTCCCGTGGTTGCGTTCCCCGGCAGCGGTAGACGCGCGGAATGCTAATTCCGCTAGCGTAAGATAGTTGCGCGCGGAGAATGCCAGCCGGAAACTAAGAGCAGGAAAGCCGCGGCAGAGAGGATCGCGCGGGAAAGAGGCAGCCGACGAGCGAAAGAGTGAAGTACCCGGATAGACAGGGAGTGGAAGAAGAAGAGGGCGAAGAGCGGGAGAACAGCGTGAGAGGCTTGGCAATGGAGATTACAAAGCTGAGATTATCTAACTCCCTTAGCTCCCGAAGACGAACGCAACGACGATGCGTATGGATTTTCAAGGGAGCACCGTTGAAGCGTGCCTTGCTAGCTGCTTCTCTAGTCGACGACGAAGACGAGGGCGAACGCGAACGCGAACGCGAAGACGAAGACGAAGACGAAGACGAAGACGCGGCAGGAGTATGAGGAAGCCGAAGAAGACGAACGTGGCGGCCACGAAACCGTGCACAACCACCACGAACGCAGGAGAGTATGGTATTGGAGGAAGACGGAAGAAAGAGAGGGAGAGAGAGAGAGAGAGAGACATGGAGCGCGAAACTGGCGATGCTTTGAAGTGCTGTCTTTCAGAAGACGTGTCCTATCCGCGCGAGCGGGCGCTTGTTAATAGAAGGGGACGTTTAGGGGCGGTTGCTACCATCTCTCACCCCTTAGTCGCCCTCATACCTCGAGCCATAGACTGCCGACTTGCCAGACTGTCGGTATTGTATTTGAATACGTGGCGTATCTGCTCTCCGGCTCGTTGCTCGCTAGCATTGTGCGTACGAGAGAGAAAGAACAGCAACCACCCACCTCCACCACCACCACCCTCGCTACACCCCCTCGCCGTGCTAGACCGTTTCTCTTGCTTCTCCACGGTTCCCTTCCCCTTCGTCTTCCACCAAGCATCCTTCCTTCTCCGAGAAGAAGCAGCTTCCCCATCGAGCCGATGCAGCGTCGTTTCTGCTGCCCTTGCCTTCGCCACCTCTCCGCAACTCCATCTTGCCCGGTCGCGAGCGTACAATCGAGCCTCGAGCCGGTTAATGAGGCGCTCCATTCAAATAAATCTTGATACCGGTAAGAGGAGTGTTTCCAGGCCTATTCTGTCGGGACTCGCGCAACGGGCGACGTCGCCCCGGAAAAACTTTCCATTTTCCCTCGTTCGCCATTCGGCCCTCGAGATCTCCGCTTCGCCAGTCATCGTCGCGTCTATCGTCGATGCGACGGCTGCGAAGACAGCAATCCCTCGGGATTAGGCTTCTTCGGTTCCTCTCTCGTTTAGACGGTCGACGATTTGAATCTGGAATCGACTTAAACGACGAATCACGCGTACGCGGATGGACGAGTTGGGACGCTTGGCGGCCGAGCACGGTGGAAGAAGAAAAAAGGGGACGACGAGATCCCTTCTGTCTTGCTTGTTTGTTGTCTCGACGCGCCCCTCGGCTGCTCGATTATGGAGCCGAGGTCCGACCAGGGTAATGAGGGGCTCCATTGAAATAAATCTTGATACCGGGACGGGGCCATTATATAGAAATTCGTGGCCGGAAGCACGCGGGGCCGGAAAATTTTCGCAGAAACGGCGGCGGCAGCCGGCGTGGAAACGGCACCAACACCGAGGCGGACCGCCATCACCGCCATCACCGTCACGCTAGCAGAAATTCAGTTGC
>NIJG01000050.1:1354449-1385880 GCA_002201625.1 Euglossa dilemma | reverse complement strand
CTCTCTCTCTCTCTCTCTCTATCTATCTATCCATAGCGCGCGCGGTTTTTTTCCTCCCTTTTTCGTCTCGTTTCCTTGCCGCTGGAAAATCGTGGAACGAATTTATTACACGTTGCTTGACGAAATAACGAGGACGAGGAATATTACGGGATGGAAGCGCTACCGGTGCGAGCTAACAGACGACGAGGAGCATGACTCTGGGCTCTGCATGTTGCGGAACGTAAATACGTGACTGTTCTACGGGCCAAAAATCTGCCCGAGGGTTCGTTCGTGGGGATACGGAGATCACGACCCGCAAACGTTGGGGAAGGCTCTGGTTTCTCTTACCCGGTTTCCCTGCTGCCTCTTCCTTTTGCTCTGCCATCGAAATCACGACGCCGGATCAACCTCGATTGCATCGGTTACCCCCCACAAACTTCTTACAACTCGGTCAATAATCGTTTAATTAACGCGGCAACCTGTCTCTCTCCTTGTTCTCTCTCGCCGCGTGTACGCGTTTCGTTAATTACAACGAGTACACCTAGCAGCGCCAGCTTTTACTCGAATTTCAACCTTCGATCCTTCGCTATCGCGGCTGACATCTAAATTACACCGTGTCTAGCTAGGAATTCAGAAATTCCCTTCGATTCTGGCAAGGATACAGCTTGTACGTGTACAAGAATATGGCTATCGTATAATTTTGATACGCGTCTTAACTGCCAAGCGAGGTCTGTCACGAAGCGATATTAAACGAAACAACTCTTCGCGAGCACGTTCGCGAATAGTCGGCTGGGCGATAACGAATCGCGAACATCGCGATTCGCTCGTTTTAAAATTAAAATTGATAAGATGAAAAAAAAGACTCCTCTCGTATCTTTCAGCGTGGCGAAACTTACCTGAACATCCTTGGTGAATTGATTGTTGCAGAAAATATGGACGGCGGAGAACTCTCTGACGTGGTCGAACTCGAACTTGATCTCCAGCGGATGACCAGACCTGGTGTCGTTCCTCCAGCCGACCCATCCGCGCACCCTGTCGTACTCCTGGTAGCCCATCTTGAAGTTATCCGGCCCGACCTTGCCGTCCGTCAACTGACCCAGGCCACGCAGCAGCTGGCCGTCCCAGTAACCGTCGTAAGTCGCGTCGAAGAACTCCCAGTTGCCGCGTTTGTCGCCCTGTGGCATCGAGTAGGACACGATGCCGTCGTTCCACGGGCAACCGTACAGCTCCACCCGCATGCAAACCGTGCGACGATGGTAACTGTACGGCCAGAAGCGAACTTTGCTCGCCCACATCGGTGGCTCCAGCTCGTGCTTCGACTCCAGATAGGTGTTTGTGTTCCCTTTGATCACCTGCGACAAGCGATTCCACGGTAAGTTTCCTTCTCGCTCCTTCCCTACTTATTTCGACGTCTAGCTAATCGTTAACCGAATTTGTTTGCTTCGGATCGCACACGCGTTTCGCGTGGCAAAATTTTTGCCAGGAAAAGATAACGCCTCGATTCGCGCTATGGTATCGATTTAAAATGCACGACGGGAACCTGCCGAGTTCGTTTAGCCTTCAACCTCTGTGACGAGGAACGGTAATTAAACGAAGCCAGGTCCCGGCCGTCAAAATTCTCGGCCGCTTAATTACGCGTGTCTTTCAGCCGCTGCTAACTCGGATACGTTTGGTATCGGTAAGGAAGATCGTTATTAACACCTGACGTAAACTCGCTCGGGGGGATATCCTCTGAATAATTCATCGGCCGAGTAAAACCGTACGGAATCCAACGGATAAGCCAGCGGAATATACGATTCGGCTCTCAGGGCGTATCATTAAAATACCATAAACTATCGGCGATCGTATCGATAATGAAGATTCAAATAGTATGCGTATACACCTGTCGGGATCACGACCGCGATGAACCACGGTCACGTAAGCAGGCATACGTGAGAATCCCGTAGCCGTGGAGAGTGGAGTGCCGCTGTCAAGCCCGTAAGTGGAAAATAAGAGGTCCTTTGTTTCGAAGGGACGAGCCCTGGACGATGCTGCACGAGAAATTCCCGATCCTCGGCCGCGATACAAGCCCCGCTTCTGGCCTTGGTGCTCGCGCTCCACCGACGGAATAGAACGCGCGTTGTTCCATCTGAGAACGCGTGAAACGAGAAATCGCCGCGGCCAGGAACGCCCACGACATTTCTCCCGACGTTCCTCCCGACGTTCCTTCCAGTATTTCGCTGCTTTTCAGAAGAATTCCAAGGCCGAGGAGTTCTCTCGAGGTATCGTTAGCCGGGTTATTAGCCGTGGAACCTAAAGTGGCGGAGGAATTCGAGGGCAGCCCGGGACTTTATTTAGATTTCGCCCGTGCTAAAGATAAATTCCAATATTCCTTCGGTCGCTCTATGAGGGCAAAAGCGAACGTCTCGATACGCGTGTCCGAGAGCTGATAGGAGGAGGAAGGACGAACGCGTTTCCGTCTGCCGTGGTCTCTCGGCTTGCTACCTTTTCCATTAGGGCGTCTTCCTTTGATTCCTTTCATTGACCCAATTCCCCGAGATCCAAGGAATCTTACTTTCAGATTAGCCGATTCACGGTTCAGGCTACCTTACTAGTCCCTCCATCTCCTCACGGTTTTATCTTAATTCGTACTAGGAATTGCGCTTTTCCTCGGCAGAGCTCAACCTAGCTCGACCTACCACGCTCGGCCAAAGAAGAAATAAAAAAGAAACGGAACGATTAATTACGCGTATATCAGGAGAAAAATCACACAGTCGAGAGATCAAAGCAAAGATACGTCGAATGCGAAGTTACAAATCGCGAGTTTCGAAATGTCGAGAAATTTGAATTTTATTTTATAAAAAATCCAAATTTTAGCTTAGAAAATCTCTTCAGATATATATCTATAGAATCGTTGTCATTTGTATTCCGATATTAGCGCGAGGTGAAAATGCGTAAAGATCGGGAAATTTTTCAGGCCTGAACGGCCTGGCGGAAAGCTGGAATTCGAGAGAGTTGGTTAGAGTTTTCGTGGACGGTGCGGAGATTTGGCTGGAACGAGTATGCCGTTGCAATTGCCGCTGGTAGCCACGATGGTGGGAAAGGAAACACGATTAAAAGATGATCGCGGACTACGCGGACCGGCACGTTCTGCGGCGTGGCGGTCCGGTAATTGGGAGAGACCGGTGGCTGACACCGTTTTATTCGCGCTCGTTATTCCCTCCGCGACTTTCTAGCTGATGTTTGGCGCATCGAAACGAAATACAATGAGCCGACACGCGTGAAATTCCGGCTGGCGTCGCGCCGTGGACAACGTTTCGTTTCGACTTCGTTACAGCGGCTTAATGAGCGCGCCGTGCTCGTTAAGGGGACGAAATATGCGCCCGTAAACGGAACGCTCCTGAAAGAAGTCTGATTCGACGCCACCGAGACGAAATACAAAAAAGGAGCAGGAGATCGTCGACGGTCGTGGACGTTTGAAATTTTGGTAACGGGACGGTTCCGTTCCACGTGTCGCTGCTCTTGGCGGTGAAACTTGCAACACTCTGACGGCGCGTGTTCGTTCGGAAATTCGAACAAAGCAAAGTTAAACGACTGCGCGGAAGGTTGCTGCAAAGGGACCTCTTTTTGTCTAAGAGGATAGAAAGATACTCGGTGTTTCGCGATAAAATTTGGACCGCGAAACTTTCAAAATCGGTGGGGTTATTTATTCGACGTAAAGTACTTGGCAATTGTTTCTTCAGCGTGGGCTACGAAATTTAGGTTAAGATCATATTTATCGTAGCATTTGGAAAAAAATTCCCGAACAAAGAAGGAAGACAGGGAACCAGTGCCACGAGCAGCATAGGCAAAGACTCATTTCCATACGACAACACGTGGAAGCGTTTCCTAAAAGCATATTCGAAGTGCGTCATTTAAAGAGCAGCGACGTAAATGATCCGAGACTATCGCGAAGTGGGTATCGTGAAAGTGCGTTACACGTAGATATTCGATACGGGATACCCTGTGTCACGATTAATTACAAAATACTCGAGTTTGTATATCGCGTTACGATTCCGCGAAGAATCGACGATGCATGCGTAATCTGAAGCGACAGATAAGACAGTCCATTGGATGTCTATCGACGGACTTGCCCGGCCCCGATTGGAGAACGAAAATACTCCGCAGAGCATCTGGTAGCAGCGAAAATACAGCTGACAGGAGAGTGGAAAGGACGAGCCAGTTCGTGAAACGATCCGATAACGCGGATAAATCCCGATGGCGGGCGAATCGAACGGAACGAAAGGGGCCTCTCGACGGGTTTTAATCGGCTCTGACGATCCGCGAAAGGGGTGCCACAAATTTTCAGCTTATTCCGAGAAAAGCCCAGGCGAGTGCGGCCGTGTGATCGTCGCCGCGGGAACGAAAGGCGCGAGGGCGAAAATACGACGGCATTTACGAGCCGTCGACTCGTCCTCCAAGAAAAATAAGTAATCTCGATATTTATCTGCGCGCCCACGCGCGTTCCGCCGCGGAACGCCTCGCGTCTACAGTCAAAGACTTTTCCGTTCCGCGCCGAACGCCTCTCGCCTACTTCGTGAAGACGCGAGCGGAGGGGGGCGGACAAAGGGGAGGAAAGGGGGCGAGATCGCTTTGGTTCCACGTGCGTTTCGCATTTTTCCTTTGGCATTTTTTGGTCGCGGACAAATTCCAGGCTCGAAGGAGCCTAGCAGGGCGTGGCGCGCCACCAACGCCCATCTTATGTTAATGTTTCCGCGCCTCTCGGCCCCGAATCCCGAACGGTGGCCCGCCACCGAACAGAAGCCGCGTTGATGCTCCCGTGTCGTCGAGGAAGATCGTGACGGATAAGCTGTCTGACGGTTTAATTAGACGGATATACGCAACGGGTGGTCCGAGATGGAGCCCCACGAATTTTCCAGGCATCAACTCGCGAAACGGGTCCAACGACCTTTCTTCCAGAATCTCTCGATGAAACCGAGTCCCACGCTTCGATGGAATTTCTCTGTCGAATTTCGTCTATCTATGTAGGTACACGCATCGAGAATATCCCTGGCGCTTCAAGGTTAATTCTAGAGCATCAAAGACTCGAAAGTGTTCTAACTGTCCTCTCCGAGCGAATTCTTTGTTCTTTTCATGGAGATCTATAAGCCCGCATCAATATTTCCTAATATACCAACGCGTGGAATATTCAGGCCTTTAATCCTATTAATCCGTAAACGAGATAATACCTCGCGGTTGATTAAGATATACAGTCGAGAGGCTTTGTGACTCATCAAGGAAGAAACTGGTTCCCGGTGAATAATTTTTCCAAACTCCCTTTCTTTCTCTCTCTCTCTCTCTCTCTCTCTCCTTCGTTTTACGCTCGAGAGGCGACTTTCAATCGCCATTTAATAAAATCATAAAGATCGATAGTTTAATGCGCCGTGACGACACGTGAAATGTCAAAGTAAACTAATTCCATCCGTCAACCCGTTACATTCCGCTGGCGCCATTGCCGCGATTCGCCTCCTTTCCCGCCGAGATTTAATAACCGCGAAGCTTCGAAGCGGAATTTTTACCGAGCAGAATTGAAATTCTTTCGCAGGAAGATCGATTGTTCGGCCAGAATCGAGGATCCCGGAGGAAACGCGAAACAACGAGAGAGACGGTTCGGCGATTAGCTCGGCGAGACAGCGAGAGAGGATTCGCGCGAAGGATCAACGAGATAACGCATGCTCGCTGGGCTATCTGCTTCGCGCCAAATACGGTCGACGAAAAATATTAGACGCATCCCGCCGGTTTTTTCGCCTCTTTTCCCCGCGGTTCCGTCCGGATGGAGTGTAAAGTGGTCGGAGCCGTTGACAACCGCACGCCACGGTGTACCACCGACGTCGCCTGGCCCGGGCCGAGCTGTTACGAGAGATTATTCGCCGGATAAGCCGAGTGTCGTTGTGTAATTAAGCGGGGAACAGGCCCTCGCAGCGGGGACGGAAAGGGACACGAATTTCTGCAGATTTATCCCGGCTAACCACCAGCCGCACTCTCCGGGTTTCGTTTGGGTGGGCCTCTCGTTTCGAACCTGTTCTCTCCACCAATCTCCGACGGATCCGATGGAACGAGCGAGTTTTTCCACGGGCGTACACGGCGTGTAACTACGAACGCGAACGCCGATACTCGCGAGGGGAAGGATCATCGACGCACGAGTATGTCTCGATTTCCTCTCGCTCTTTTCGACCGGTTTCCTCGCCTCGCGAACGCCTCTTGCTTAATTAATCCCGCTTTACGAGCGGGATTAAGCGAGAATCGAGCGTAATTTATAACCGATCTTCGGGGGACGTAAATTTCGTCGCAAGGACTGGAGTAATAAGCGTCGAGGGGGCAGTAATCGGAGAGAGACTAGGCGCGAGTGGGCGAGCAGACGCGTTCTCGAGTTTTATTCCGACGCGATCGTTTCGAATGTCAAAATGCGTTAATGGATCGACCGTGCTGGGAATGTTGCGCGTTCCGCGCGACGCGTGGAAATATCGGCGATTATTTCAAGACAATACGGCGTATCAAACATGCATGATATGTGCCTCGTTAACAATTAAAATCGCGCTGCATTTAGTATCGTAATATACGCGGTATTGTTTCCGTAATATTAGAGGCATTGAAATTTTGCGAATTGAATTCTCAATGGGCATTTCGACCGTGGGAACCTTCGAAACGTTTCTCCATGCTCGTGACTATTCGGCCGATGGTGATCCGTGTTGGAGTTTAGGAAAAATGCGAAACTTGATCGATTAATTTCTATTCGCCGGGGAATTTCTGGAGCTCGGTGGCAGCGAGACAATTCGAACGTTAAAGTCGAAACAGATCTGTCATTATACGGCTGCCCGGAGAGGCAGAGGCGAGAAGTTGGAAGGAAAAACTTGGCCGGGCACGAAGAAAGATAGTTTTTCTTCCACCGAACACTTTCACCGCCTTCTCCCGGCACCCTGGTTAAAGAAGAAAGAAAGCGCGTGCCAGAAAGTTCTTTTCCAGAGAGAAATATTCCCGAGCCGAAGGTTATTTCGCGGCGGCATGTAAATGGAGTGGCGATGGTCGAATAAGGGTGGTTAAATTTCGCGTTGGTTCGACCTTCGTGCGATGCGCGGCGTAGGTTCGATCGACCTCGGCTTACTCAGCCCCGATGTACGCCTATGTAGGTGAGTCGAAATCGTCTGACCCGCGAGCAAGCACGCGACGACTTTCCCTTCCCTCGTTTTATTGATCCACCCTCCTATACAAATAAGCTCGAAGCACCCTCTCCACGTACTAACTTCCAAGGAAATCCACCTCGTCGACTGGACGTTCACCTCCTTCCTTCCTTTCTCCCTTTTTCTCCCTTTTTCCCTCTCTTTCCGCCTCTTTCCGCCTCTTTCCTTCCCGTCCACCAACCCCGGCCACCCCCTTCGCCTCGCCCGCTTTCTGTTCACGAGAATCGCGATCGCTCGCCGCTCGGAATAAGCGTCCACGTCGCGTTCGTCGGCAAATAGAAATAAAAACAAGCGCGGCTGGGAAATAACGTTATCGTCGACAGGGCGAAATGACTTATATCGGTTCCCGCGTCGCTCTTCGCAACAAATATCGCGAAATAGAGAAAGTTGTCGGGCAGTCGAAGATATAAATCGCGCGACGAGGTCGCGGGGTAAGAACGATCCGCGAACGTTAGGGTCAAGAACGACGTCACCGTTATCCCGCCACACGGATATCTCACGCGATTGCTTCTTTTCTTCGACCACGGGATGCCACGGGATGCCACAGGACGCGTGAAACGCGAATGGCCTTTTAAAGGTATCTCTGGACGTGGCTCAGAGAAATGGCAAACATCCAGCGGATATAACGCTCGTACCCGCGGCGCGATGCGACGCGACGCGGACTTCTAACACCCACGTCAACAGCGGAGAATTCCGCGCGGACGCGTGGCCGGTGCGCGCGAGGGACAGTTCATTCATCGACGTCAGCCGGGCTGCACCGCTCCTCCCAACGCGGAATTCGCCGGATTCTCGCGCGAGTAACGCCGCGGAGGACACGCGTTTTCACCGTTGGTAATAAATGAACGACGCCCGGCCCCCATTGTTGGCTGTTGCTAATTAAAGTCGCGGTGGGTTCACGGTTACCGATCTATTCTAGTAAATTGCCATCGAAGCAGAACCGCGGCACCCACTTTTCAGGCGGAGCATATCGCGTCCGAGATTTACGTCTTGTTAACGTCACGGTTTAGTTACCGGAGGCCCACGGCGCACTGTCTGCACATGGACCCGCGGACAACCGCCACAAATCATTCCCAATAATCCACGCTCTCTGCCCGTTTTACGCGCGCACCGCGCCGCGGGACTAAATTTAACCGCCGCGATTCCGCTTACGCGCCACCTCTCGCGCGCGTGCCGACCTGGCCCGCCGCTCAATCCTTCCCACCGGTTAATTCAATTGAATTATGCGCCTCTTGTGTGCCCTGTGCGCGACTCCCATCACCGTCGATGACAAACACCGGGTATCGATCGTCCGCTGACCTCTGCCTCCCTCTTCCTTATGTGTCGCTTTTCCCGCCTTTGTCGCAGCGCAATGCCCATCTTTTCCTCCGTTTTTTACAATTTCCCCTTCCTCGCGATACGCCCTCGAACAGTTCGCGGTAGGTATAGCAGCTACGCGATTCGGTGAAAGTAAATCGGTCTTTTTCTTCAAATTTTCGATAATTAATTCGAATACTTTGCGTAACGTCCCTTTGCGTAACTGCTATATCCCAAGGAATTCCTTTCTACCGTGTGATTAAGAGTTGAAATAACGAAAACTTTCGATT
The DNA here is from genome assembly GCA_002201625.1 of Euglossa dilemma. NCBI lineage: Eukaryota > Metazoa > Arthropoda > Insecta > Hymenoptera > Apidae > Euglossa > Euglossa dilemma. The sequence continues at coordinate 1,377,122 of NIJG01000050.1, read as the reverse complement.
AGCTATCGGGACTATTATCGCCGTTGGTTTCGCAGCGTGACAGAACAGCTGCGTACAAGGGACGAGATATCTCTTTCGAGATGGATCTTGCGCGAGTTGTTTGGAAGTTGACGTCACGCTAATGATGACAGACCAAACTATCCCTTTTCCTCTGGGTAATAAACAAACTGCGACGAGGATGGGGACGAAGAGACGCAAAGATAACGACGCGCGATGATAAACCGAGATATCTTTCGCAGACTATACAATTTCCACTCGTCGCCATATGTACTCCTTCAAGCCGCGTTATAAAAGTATTACTCCTGACGCGACGCCAATTCCAATTTAATCTCCGCTCGTCCGTCGCGCGTCGCCGCCACTCGCGCCGCGCGATTTCTTCGGAAGAGGCACGCGCGTAGTCGCACGGCAAATTTCCACGATCGAGCAACTAGCCCGGAAAAGCCGAGAACCGCGCGATTCTCGAGTCTTGACAGTTTCTCGCGTTATTGCGAAAAGTCCGAGGAGCGAGAGGGAAGGAAAGGCTTTCCCTCTTCTCTGGTCCGAGTATACACTCGATACTTTCGTTTTCTCTTTCCACGAGGCGGCGTTCTCGCGACGTAACGGGAAAGCTACTTAGCCCGCCTAATAGAAAGCGCAATGGACACCTATCGAGGCCGGTAAGCCGGTCAATTATCGCGACACCTTTGGAACCGCGCGATTACTTACCTCCCCGTTCAGATAGTCCCTGTATCGAACCCACTTGCCGAGCTTCGGCCTCCAATACTCGAGCATGTACGCCTCGGAGTATTCGACACCTTGCCCGTTGCCAAAGCGGCCCTGAGTACTGGTGGCGGTGATCATGTGGACCGTGTGAAGATCGATTTCCAACCACTCGCGTGGTTCCGTCGTGATCTGCTGCTTTGGGCACCAGGCACCTCCGTGGCTCTCTTGCCTCAGCCTGCAAGGGTAAATATTTACTCTGAGATTACCGACCTTCTATTTCTTCTCTCTATTCTCTCTCCCTCTCTCCCCCTTCGCCCCGTCTGTCCGTCCGTCCCTGTCGCGTCCTCGTCGTCCCTCGTTCCCCTCGGTGCTGCAGATATTTATTTTTTTTTTTTTTTTTTCATTTCTCTTGCCCCTCTGCTCTTTTCTTCCTTTTTTCCCTCTTTTCATCGCGTCATCCCGGGAAAACGGGAACGCTGAATCATTTGCAGGGAGCAGAGGCAGGGACGCGCGCGCGGATCCCAGGGAAACGTGGAAATTTTTCCACGTCTCTCCGGGGATTTCCGCCGTGTGTAACTCAATTTCCATGCTACGAATATGGGCTATGCACACGGAGAACCACGGCGGAGTGTTTAAACGGCGTAATTGATATTTGAACGATTCGACGTGCTACTTTCCCGGACCTTCGTTTCCTTCGCGTCTCCTCGGACGACGCTCGTGAACCGTGAAATTTACGTTATTCCAAGCTTTCCTACCTCTCCCGTACGTGTACCCGCGACTCCTCGAGGGAGCGAGAGGGAGAGAGAGAGGAGGGAGAGAGAGAGGAGAGAGAGAGAGAGGGAGGGAGATCGGCAATTACGACGAGTCTCATCCTGTTAGGCGGAACGCGCGTATTCCCGGCGCCTTTTCGTCGCGAGCGTACGCGGACTCGGCGATCGACGCGGCGATAAGAATCCAGCGATAAGGCGGCGGGTAAAGAGAGGACGACGGCATAATCGGAAATGTTACATCGTCGCGGGAAAGGAAATCGTATAAATACGTGATCCTGCCGGTGGCTGACGGATAACCGTCACCTCTGCCGGGGCCGATACGGGGTGAAATTATAATTTATCGATCGAGTCGAGCCACCGGATGGCATGAATTAAAGATGAGCTGGCACCGGCGCGAGTACGCCAGAGAACGGGGAAGCCACTCTTCCAGAGCCGGCTAATAATTGTATTCGCACATACCTTTCGTCTACGGCATTAAAAAGCTGCCCCTCCTGCTCGGCGCGGTCGCGCCGTGATTGCCGCGAAAAACGCGTACACCGAACAGGAATGTTGGCACCGATTCCGCCCGATCGCGGGGAAGATCGACGAGGATTCAGGAATGTTCGCCCCGATCGCCTATTTCAAACGCCTTACGGGATTATCGCTATTCCGGATACTCGTTTACCGTTTCACGCGGACACGCGCGCTAGGCTTTCCATCCAATACCAGTTTTTCCGTACAATCTCAGCGTTATCCCGCAGGCCTGGCGTTTCTCTTCGTTGCGAAACTCCCGACTTTTTCCGAACGATCCTGCGATTTTACCGCGCGTTTCGATCGACGCGATAAAACGCCGAGACTGCGTGGAGCGACGCGTGTGTACGGCGTTGGAAGAGCGGAAAAGTGGGAGGGAAGAGGGGAACAGAAAATCGTCAGAGGCGAAAATGGAGTCGACGATTTGCAGCGAGTGAAAGTAGCTAGGATAAGTTTACCCGGCGAACTCTCGACGCGCGTCACCTCCTCTCCGAATCGAACTTGCCGTGTCTCACCTTTGACGCCCGCAACAAACACGCTCGCCCGGCTCGCCTAGTCACTTTGAAACTCAATTTCAACAATAAAAAACGAGAAGCCGGCGGGGCCCTCCACCGCCAAGATTACTTTGCAACGGCGCCGCCCCTCGCGGCGCGAAACAAGCCGCCGGTGCCTGGAACGCCTCGCGACGCCTCGCAACGCCTCGCAACGCCTCGCAACGCTGAACGGCAGCAGAGGGAATAACGCGCGAGGAGCGGAGAGTAGACCGAGCCGAACGAATTCAGCCTGGGTCCAAGGGGTTATATACGCGTCCGCCCTGCTACGAAAGTATTCGCAATAAAGAGGTGAGCCGCCCGGCCCTCGGCTGCGCAGAATTTTAAGCGTCGCTTTGACGCTGGGCCCCGGCAAAAGCAGTCGTGTCCCTGAACGAACCTCCTACGACGAGAGACGGAGAGAGAGAGAGAAAGAGAGAGAGAGAGAGTGGAACGAAGGAGCAGTCGCTTCGTCGTCGCGGAAAGAACGAACCGGGGATAAAAGGGAGCACAGACACGGCGAACGAACGAAAGGGATGAGACGCGACGAGGAGAGCGGAAGAGAGAGAGAGAGAGAGAGACGGATCGGCAAGGTAAATAGGAAGACTCGGAGGAGAGGCGCGAAAGAGAGGGAGGACACGTGCAGTACAGCGAAGGACCATAACTCATAGCCCATTAAGTGAGCTCGAACTGCCTTGGCTGCCACTTTGATACAGTCCAGGGCATCAAAGACATTCCGCGGCTCGCTCGCTCGCTCGCTCGCGCCACCCTGCTCCGCGCGATAAATCTCGGGCCGGACGATTACGCGGGCCTGGAGCAGCGATGGCTGAGGCCACGTCGGCGAAATCGTCGAGGGCGCGACACCGTTGAGACGAACGGCTCGATTATCGGGGAGGAATGGCTGGTCGAACGCGAGCGAACTCGAGGACTTACGATCCACCCGCTCGGGGATGATTTGTCGCTGCCGGCAAGAACCCGGCAAGAACTCGGCCCGCGACTCCGATGAAAACGTTCTTCCGTGAAGGTGTCGGGCATGGACCCGGAGCGACGCTCTGCCCGAGCGGGCACGCGAGCTACGCGCGCACCATCGCTCACCATCGGACAAACCACGGCAGCCTGCAGCTACAATCCACCGCTTACTCTCTTATTTACGCGCCTTGTCTTTCTTTTCTCTCCTCCTCTTCCTCCTCCGCGCAAACTTTGCGTTCCAGTTTCTTCTTTTCTCCGGATAAATTCGCCATTTCGGCACACGGATGTTTGCGAATCTCCTAGAAAGTCGCGCGATCGAATGGCGATTGGCCGAATTCGAGGATGTCTATCGAGGCGGAAGGTCACGGTTGATCAGGTCGATGTCGCGAACGCGAGTAGCGGTGTGGGATATTATCTGGAGCGGAGATTACGTTTAATTCCCCGATAAATAGGTTGGGATTTGTAAGAGTTCTCGGAGCGGAGGGAATATGGCAATGGAAAAATGGCCGGGCGGGTTGTCGGCGCGAGACGTACGAAACGCGTACGTTTCGTCGGGGACGTCTCGGGAAAGAACGTACACGTAATACGAGTTAGATTCGCGTATTTTAGGGTAAACGAGAGTCGTATGGGGTAAATAGGGTATTCACCGGGAAGCCCGCAGTATCAGGAAGCCATGGAAATGCCGTTGAAGAAGGTCTAGACGGTCTCTACCGGTAAAGAGTGTGTGCACAAGCGACGATATCGGCATTGCATCGAAAAGGCTTTCCTTGCTTTATATCGTGGCCGAAAAAACGAAAGAGAGGGAAACGAAATAGGAGAAAAAGGAGAGAAAGAGAGAAGGGAAACGTCGCTATACCTTCTTACAGGTTAAACTTCCAATTATCGTACCGGCATTAATGCAGCTTTTCAACGAAATCCCCCGGACCGTAAACACGTTCGCGCCTCTCGCTCGTGTTTCTCTGAATCCCGGAGTGCAACGATGACGCTTAAAAGGAACGGACCACCCATCGCTATCAAAGAAGTTCGTAAATGTCACGGGCGTTAATAAAATATCTCTTCCGTGAATAGGGACCACGCGAAACAGGTAAAACTAGCGAGCCCCGTTTCCTTTCTTTCTCTTAATAATCCCATTTTTTCCCGACTCCTTCGCGGCAACTTTACGCCGCTGTTCGTATTCCGTTCGCGACCTCTCCGTCCGCTTTTTATAGGCCACGATGTGTCTCGATGTCTCGGGAAAGGAGGAATTTTTAATTTCGCCGGATATACGATCGGCGAGCTGCTAAGCGACTGTCGCACACGCGCGCGCCTTCTCCTCGCTTATTAACGATTATTTACGCGAAGGCTCGCGAAGGCGAATCGGCGCGAAGCGGTTACGCGAGACTCGAGGAGAATTCCGAGGACGATTCCGAGGACGACGTAATCGAGGATCGTTAGGAGGAGGGCAGGTTTCTTTCGAGAGTTTAAACGATTCGCGATGCCTCGGTTCGTTAACATGGCGGGTGGTCCTCGTAATTCGGGCATTCTGTCTATATCTGGCCGAGACCGCTGGAATCCTCTCTTTGGAATGGTAATTAGCTGGCACGTATAATCAAAGGAATACGCGGAGGCCACGTTAACGATGCCTAAGAGCTTCGGAACGTTCGATACAAATGGCCGTGCATGCGGGACATCCCCGCGTCATTAATCCTCATTGCGGCTTGAAGGCCGAATTAGACGTGCAGTTTAGTAGTCGGTGATTAATACGGTGACCGGTCGAGTCCCGATCGTGAGCTATCTCGGCCGTAGACAGGATGACGGACAGGAAGAGGATCATCCGTTTAAGCCGTAGAAAGCGTTCGGAGTCAGAAATGTTATCGTGCCGCACGAGCGACCGACTCGTTCTTCTTTTTCTGTCGTCAAACTCTCCGCCGCACAATCGCGCTCGCGCATCAATCTGCATCGCGTTTTAAACCGTCCGTCCACCGGCTTGATAAATCCTTTTCGTCCGAGAAAGAACGCCGCGATATTATTTATCCGGCTGACAAATTTAACCGCGAATTAAGCTCGATCACTGGAGAGACGATCCGCGATACCGAGCGCGATCGTTATTAAACGCTTCTTTCGACGCGTCGGAATTTCAAAAGTAGAATACCGGTCGCGCGATCGGCTGTTCCATTAAGCAAATCGAGCATAAACGATCGAACGTCGTATCTATAAACGGATATCGGTACAGATCCTTGGATCAGTCATCGATCCGCGTCCTGGAAGGTGTACCGAACGATTACTCCGGTCGAAAAACCGCGTTAAATCTCGAAGATTATTCTCCTCGGGAATTTTTACGGGGCAACGCCGAACAGGCTGATATCGAAACAATTTGCGAGATGTCTCGCGAAGCGTAAGGGGATCTTTTAGCGCGCAGATCGCTGCAATTCACCCCCGAATAGATCGCTTAACGAAGCGCACTGATTTCGGGAAATTGCATCTCTGTTGGCCGGGACCGGCGCACAAAGGGGTTAATTTTATCATATTTCCGAATGTGTATTGCATCGCATCTGCATAATGCGCTCTATAAACGAGACGGTAATACACGGTAATTCACTCACCGTCCGTGATGTGGCCCGACATTTCCGCTATCGAAACTCGAGCTCGCTGTGATGTCTGCATCGGGAATCGCACCAGATTCCATCCCCAGGGGTGCGATGCATTGTGCTGCAAACAAAGGAAATTGCTTTGATTATATACACGTCCGTACTCGTTCCGCGCGCACTTTCGCCCTGAGGAGGGTGTGATTACTACTCGAACGCTTTAATTGTTCGGAACAATCATAATGTTAATTAGAACGCGTTCCCGCTGTAGCGGTGTTCTCGCAAAATCATTAGCCAACTTATAGTTCAGAGTTTAGAATCGGTGGAAATACCGTTCGTTAAAAAGCCGCCCTATTAACCGAACGTTCCATAGCGAATCTCGCTGTAGAAAAATTAGACACGAGCTGTCTATCAGCGGATGCAGTGCTAGACATTCTCGCGCGCTTTTGCACGATTCTCGAACGCGCGAAGCTTCTGCCTCACTTTCCCTGCACGTTCGAATATACCCGGAATATATGCGAATGGAAAAAGGAGAAGCGGAGGAGTACGCTCTGTCGAAATCCACCATCTGCTTTCACCGGGTCGTTCCACCGTCGCGCGATATCCGCGAGTACCACCGCGGCGTTATTTTCGGCGCGTGAACACGGTTCATCGAGCGTTGTTCGGTTCGAACAGGCCGCGCGCGGTTACGGGCCGGCGCAATGCGATCGGGCCCCACCCCCGACCGCGGCGTATTTTTCCTCCACGGTGTTGCGGCCCGCGATAATTGCGATACCGCGGCACGATACCGAGAAACGCTTTTCAATCACCAGTCCAGGGGCGCGAGAAACATTTTCGACCGTCCGAAATTACACGTCTGAACTGGTTTCGCCGCGCTGTCGGAACACGCGACCGTATCGCGCAGCGAAAATGGCCGTCGCCCTCCGCCTCCTTCGGCCGCGCCGGCCGTCAAAGCGGATCTGTTTACTCGCGCGCGCGGAATCGGACTTCTCGGGAACACGGGGGATAATATACGAGCGGTTTAGCGGGAAACGCGGCCGCGGGTCCCGATGAACCGGCGCGGACGATTCGGTTCGTCGGAACTGCTAGCCAACGACAGCCGTTTCCCGCCCGATTGCCATCGGGATCGCTCGTCGGCTCGAACCTCTTCGATTCACCGGCCGCCGTCTGAGTACACAAACACTGCGCCCCGCCGAGGGTTTTAATTATTTGGAGGAGTCACGGGGTTAATTATAACGCGGAGGTGCTTCTTGGAATTGTCGTTGAACTCGAGGACCGGCAGAAGTGGCGTTCGCGTGAAAAGTGGATTCAAAGAGAGAAGCGTCTGCCGAACGCCCAACACGGTTTCTTTCCGCGGGCTCTCGCGCGTTCCTTCGTTAACCAGGGTTAACCGGTTAACTATGTCACCTCGAGTATACTCGTTACGCGTAAAAAGTAGCGACCATTGGCAGTTTAAATTGTAATTTTTGCGAAAAACGAAGCGTATTCTCAAACTTCGAGACGTTTAGAATATTTTGAGGCCAGGCCGGAGTAATACAAGATGTTAGCGTAAAAGAGGCAGAGGCAAAAATCGGAAAGCAGATTTATGATAGGGTTTCTTCAGGGATGGTCGACCATGGGACAAACGCGTGACGCTGACAAGATACCGAGCCAATTGATGATTGCTGTCCCGAAGTTACCCAGTTACGAGTGATGTAAATGCCAATTTTCCGACGTTAGAACCATGTGTAGACATTAGACAAATGGCCCACGTTTAGCGCCACAGTTATTTGGTTAACCAGGGATTCTCGAACTGATTTCGCGAAATCTTCCCCCCTCCCCCGCTACTTTTGCGATTTTTTCCTTTGCCAGATTTCCGCGGAGACTTTACTCCGCCTACGGTGCATTCTCGCTGCCACTTGGCTAGCGTTTCTCGAAAACGCTTCTCGACGTTTCGTGTACATACCGGGTGACCTCGTTAGGGAGATAGCTCGCGGAGTCGTTGGTCGGCGAGGTGTAAATTCGTCGACGTAAATTTTTCATTCCCGGAAGAACGTGGACGGTCCGAGCGTGGAAACGAGCGTGGAAACGGGCGTTCCTTCCTCGCGTTCGGCAACGAAAATATTTATTCGTTGTCCGGTCTTGGAGGGTCTGGAGCGAGAAACGGCAGGCCGTCGACGCGTTTTTCGCGAGAACGTCCGAGTCCTAATCCGCTTGGCGAACTTTCCGCGTAAATAAATTTTTAACGAGATACACGCGCGGCTGCCGGGCGCAGGTCGCGGCCTCGTACGAGTTTTACGACTCGACGGCTGCTTATTTCTGGTAATTAACTCCTCTACATGCAGCCACTTGTTCCCGGGAGTTGAACCGACGCGCTTACAACACCGTTTTTGCCGCATGAAATTTCTTCGCCGCCGGTTTTTTCCTNCCGCGTCGCGATTTCCATTTCTTTCCCGCGGCCGCGGCCGCGGGCCCCGCCGGCCAGCGCCGCCCGATTTTACAACGAAATCCTTTCAGCGTAATCGTTCATACTTCGCCGCCGGACCGTGAGCCCGACCGAACCGGTAGTTTCGCGAATTTATGATTTTTTTTCCACGACCAGTTCCCCGCAGCCGCGAATTTTCAGCGATAAACCTGATTGCGAGTCGGTGTTTCTCTTCGGCCGTTATTTCGAAAAAAATCTTTCCGAACACTCCTTCCTTCACCCCTTTCGCGGCGCTTTGTCGGAAAAGGACGCCGGGCGTACGCGGAACCCGGGAAGACCATTAAGCAAATGGAGCAAGAGACAGGTTGTACCCGGGCAACTGGAGATTGATTGTTTAGACACCGACAAGGGCGAAGAGAGCAGCGGAGAGCGTGGCTACGGAGAGGGTATTTAAGAGAGTGATTAGAGGAAAGCCTCGTTGCGAAGGAGTGACAGGGGAAAAGAAAACACCGGGGCAAGATTACAAGACGCGTTCGAACAAACACGCCAGTCTTGGTAATTCGAGTTAGTCCGTTGCCGTAGTTAGTAAAAATAAAGCGCGAGATTGGACAGACCACTCGCGTGTCTGGTGACTCGACCGAAACCGTGACACCGGCAGCTCTCCGCTGTTAGGCGGAGAGGAAAATGGGATTACTCGTCGACTCGAATTCGCCGAGCAGTCGTCCTCTTCGGAATCACGGCGAAAGCCGAGCAGCTCGTCGAGCAGGCGGAAAGCTCGGTTAACCCTCGACCGAACGCGGATAAAACAAATCGATCGACGTTCCCGAACGATTACGATCGTTTACACGGCGATACCGGGTCCCCTCGGCGCGTGCTATCGGCCAAGGATCCCGCAGGAAGAACGAAGGGAGAGGACTCGGTGACGGCCGGTGGCGCGGCAGGCAGGTTCGATCCCCGTATTTATAGACATCCTGGAAAAGAGCAGGGAAACGAGAGAAGAAGAAGTAAGTTATGCGACGTTTGGCCCGCCCCAGCCACTCATTCGGCGACCATAACTCTCGCGGAGTGACAGCTCCGAGCGGAAGGGTGTGTGCCGCCCTCCGTCCGCGAGAAGAGGGAAATTGAATGCCTTCGCAACCCCTCCTCGCGACTTCTCTCTTTTCCACGCCATCTGGTCCTCCTTCTTCCTCTCTTAACACCGTCACTGTCAAATTGATAACCGCTTCTTTCGAACCGCCGCGCCGGTTAGACGTCTCCTCCAGGAACCGTCAGCTTCCGGGGAAGCGGAGGAATGCTCGCGGGAGAATGGCGGGAGAAAGGCGGGAGAAAGCAGACACCCTCTACGAGGGTATTACGGTCGCGGGACAAGTTGATTTCGACGATTTAAATAATTTATGCGACGCTTCCAAGTCCGGACCGGAGACGAGGACGAGAGCGAATCGAGAGCGAGCCGCGCGCGAGGATTCGTCGGTCCGGGGTCATCCACGGGGAAGATATTAAGCGAATTAGGCGAAGAACGGGGATAGGCGGAGGCTTTGGGTGGACGAACGAGAGGAAAAGAAAGAAGGCGCGAGATCGGGCAAGAGTCAGCGGCGAGCAACGAGATCTTCTATCTCGCCGGATTTAATAATTCCACCTCGGCCCGCCTTTGTTAACTCTACAATTATTATTAACGACGATGTACGAGAGGGTCGTGGTCTGGCTCTCGCTCTTTCTCTCCTTCCCCCGGTTTCCCTTCTCCGCCGGCGTGAATGTAAATTAATTACTCCCCGGGTCTTTCGCGAAAAACATATTAAGCGCCCCACCTTATTACGGCGCGATATTACGGTATAAATCATGACTCACTTACGGATTACTATTTTTCATCTCGCCCCCTGCCCCCGGAGCACGGGCCCCGTGGCTAATCGAAATCCCGAAAATCTCCCGGAGCTGAACTAAATCCGCCCGGCGAATAACGGTTAATGGATTTCGGAATGAAGAGGCATTCGCCTTAGCCTGTCGCGTATTACTCGCTGCGCTGCTTACCTTTCCACCCTTCCGCGCTTATCAGACCCCGGTATACCGCGTATAACTCCGGCGAAACGCGGAAAATTCGGGAACGTGAAAAATCCGGGCGCGAGACGAGAGGGGAAATGCAGGCGAAGGTAAAACGAGGCCGAAAAGAGGAAGGCGTGTCCCGCGGAGCGGTAATAACGCGGCCCTCCTTAATTGCCGTATTATGACAACGCCCGGCGCGTTTTATTTACTTAACGGAATTAGCAGGTGGACACCTGCGGTGCCGTTTTTCTCCATCCCCCGTGGTAACACCGAAACCTTTCCGCCCCGCGCCGCTGCCGGCCGAAATTAGAATGGATGTTTGTAAGAGCGACGACCACGAAGACGCCGGCGACGCGGCGCGCCCTCGTCGAGGACCGGCCGAGCCCCGAAACACGGTTTTCCACGATATCGCGGAGGTCCACCGAGCCGTTTTCCTCTCTTTCGGAGAAAACAAACAGTGGTTGCAGCCGGAAGATAACGCGAGCCGATCCCGCGAGGTCGCATGCGCGTGGCCGTGGCGCCGGCACGGCTGCAGAAACGGAAGTACTACTTTTACACGGCCCTTTCGTCCCCCTTTCGCCTAACCATCCTCCGCGGTCTTTTTGCACCCTACTCCGCAAGCCATACGGCCGACCCTTCGCTATAACCACCCCTTAGGCGTGACCCATCCCCGCTGTCTTGAAATCACCGTCTCGAGTTGCGTGCAGCGCTTACTTCTCCCCGGGGTCGAAGCTGCAACCCCTTTTACACGTACGTGCCTGGTCGCGAGCCTGTGTTACGCTCGCCTTCGTGGCCTGGATTTATCAAAAGCCAGCCTACGTCGCCGCCGGCCGAGGCCGCTCTTTCTGACCTCCAGAAACGCTTTCTCGAGCAGAGCTGCGCGATACGCGCCTTCTCGCAACTTCCCGGCCATACCCCGTGGCTAATCGCGCGAGTAACGTTGTCCGTCTTAATTAGACCATAAGAAACCGCGAATTTTCCGGCTTCGCGGTGCTTTTCTTCCCTCTCTGCAACGTCCAACGCGTTCGTTTTACCTCGAAATTCCGAGACAGCGCGACGAACAGGTAGCGGTTAATAGAGAAACGAGTTTGCAGGGAACGAGATTCGAGGCTCTACACCTCGATCTCGAAGCTCGTACCCAGAGGGTACTTTACTTTAAGAAAGGATTTCTTCGATTCCCGTGCAATCACTGGCGAGATACGCACGGGGTTTCAACCCCTTCGAAGACGCTCGACCCGGTGAATATAGCGTTTGCTCTCGCAACCTAGACTTATGAAAATACGGATCCCACGTCGGATTGACGGCCACCCTCGGGGTCGAAAGTCGAGGATTATTGCGCTCGACGTCTGACAGTTGACGCGTTTCTCTCTGTCTGTCTCTCTCTATCTCTCAGTTTCCACGGTTCGACCTTGCGGGCGCGAGTCTGCTGGAACGAGGCGTCGATTAAGTCGATTGCCAGCCACTCCGGGGCTATCTCGCGATCACCGCGAGTCCCAGACGTTGCCGAGGACGTCTGAAGAAGGCGAACTCGGGCTTATCCGGCGCGACTCGCTTCTGGCACGTGATCAAGCCTGACGGAGTCGCGCGAACGGGCCGAGGGAACAGATGTCGGGAGGTTCGCTTGGGAATGTTTACGCGGGCTGGATTTTATATCCGAGAGACATACGACGCACACGTGCAGCCCGACGGCCCCTTTGTCGTGCCAGCGATTCGACGTTTAAACAAACTCCGCGAAAGTAGAGACGCGCGCGGTGTTAATCACGCCGCGACCCGTACAAAGCCCTGACAAATTGCAACGATCGCTGCGGCGACTTGTTGCGATGGACGCGTCTCGCCGAACACCGAGAACTATGCGACCTGGAACGCGAGACGGAGCTCCAGAATCGGGGGAATATCCTACGAACCGCGGTGGTCCGTCCTCCCTCCGTGATTTTATTCGATTACCAGCAAGGGGAGTAATTGGCTGCAGCTCGGACGCCGGTTGGACGCTGCCAGCTGGGAATAATTGTTATAAACGAAGCGATCACAGCTGACGCGAACGCGCCACGCGAGTGCATCTCCTTTATCGACGCGATTACGGGTAATCGAGGATTTCTCTCGGAAAGATTTTCCGCGTTTTCGGGATAAATCACGCGAGGGAAGAAGGCAAGTTCGCCCTGGAGCAAGACCCGACGAATTCTGGCGGAGGAAATTCCGAAGCCGATCAAAGTTGCCCAGCCGTGTATAGTCCGGAGGCGAAGTTAGTTTGGCGATTGCTGGGCAGTGGGGCCGGCGAGAATCGAAGGTGGCCGGAATCCCGAGGGCCGTCCCTTGGAATGCGTCGAATTCGCCGGAAATTCTGGCCGGTGGTGAAGCACGCGTGACGCGACTCGCTCGTTTCGATGAAAAAATTACGCCGCCGGATTCCGCGGATTCTCAAGGCGGTGACCCTCGCGTGAAATTCCGGCGAAGCTGGCCCGAAATCGGCCACGGTATGCCAGCCGCGCCATAACGCTTTAATTGTCGCTCGGTTATGTTAATACGTCGACAATTTCATCAGCGGTGCGCGCGTACCTAATGGATCTGCGGATAATTGGAAGGGAGGAGGGTTGGTGGGGAATGGAGGGAGGCAACGGACCGATGACAATGCCATAACGCAAGAGGGCTTTCGCGTAACGATTCTCCCACCCTGGACACGCTGGTGCGCTGCTCCTACTGTCGTCGACAATATGCAGGGGACGCACACAGGCGGACGCGCGCGTGTACGCGATCGTCGGACGTTTGCGCGGCGAGCGTACACGTTTGGATAGATGTTATTGTTATCGGGGGGGCAATTCGATTCCGTGCTCCCGCGAAGTAAGGAATTACTCGGGCCGCGTCGCGATTTCCATCCGGAGGACCAGGCCGGATACGAATCGCCGTAATTAAGCGGCGGTTGGAAAGCGAGGGTGAAAAAACGCGTGAATCAGATGGCGCATCGAATAGTACGTTCTCAAAATAAAGCACTTTCTACTACGTGCCTCGGTTCCCACGAATCAACCGCGCGTGATTCATGCGAACGGAACGGAGCGAGATGGAGAAAAAGCGATAGAGTCGCTGCGGCGCGATGGGAAACCATCGCGGCTCGTTCCTCTCGTTTCCTCCGAGCTGATTACGCTCCTCTGGTTTCAGGATCCGCGACGTTTGGAAACCGGGGCAAGCAGACGAATCGAAGAAGAGAAGACAGGACAGGCACGACGCGAAAGAAGGAGCAGAGGAACTGGAAAGGTTCGGCGTGATCCGGGACACGCGCGGCAGCCGGTAGCCACCAATCACGGGCAACCGAGCGGCCTGGTGCCGCGATTTGCTCCTTTTCTCGCGGCAGCCTCGCGAATCGTGTCCAGTGGCGCACGCAAGGCGGACTCAGGCGTGTCGCGTGGCTCCGCGTTGCCTCGCGCGTACGCGCCGCTCCGACGCTGAATCGAATACGCGAAACCGAACGCGACTACCGCTCGCTGCCCGCTCCCACCCTCTCGGCTGCGTGCAGCACGCGCCTGTGTGCAAGCCGGCGCCGCTACGCGTGCACCGGCCGTGCCGCGCGCAGACCGCAATCCGACCGACGTACAACATGTTTATGTATCGCAGGCAACATTAACATTGCAATTTATGCGCGCTTTAACTGGCCCGCAGCCCTTCCACCTCTGCCCTCCGCCGCTGCGCAGCCGGCTGGCCCGCTTAACACGACCGCGAATTTACCAACGCGGTTCGACGTACAAGTTCACTCACCGCAGGAGGGCCGGCTATCTCTGCTCCCTCGTCGCCACGGTTTCCCTTCCCTTTCCTTCCTCGCCCAGCCTTCGCACCACCCTCTGCATTTTCCTCGATTTCCTTACTTATCGTTTCCGCCCGTCGCCGACGCCGACTCGCGATCCTATCCGCTCGTCGCTTATTAAATCTCCAGCAACCACCGGTATATACTCGGCTCGGTACACAGGCGCGACGAAACTCGGCCCAAGGGTCGCCAGTCCTCTCCGGGTAATTTCACCCCGAACCCTCGTTGCTTGTTTATCGGCGCCGGGATTCTCTACCCGGTTCTTACGTCGCTTAACCGCCGCATCCTTCAAAATCCCCGCTCGCGATTCCCATCGTTAGTAGCGGAGCGTCGCGATAAATTTCGATGCTCGGCGACCGGTCGACTGGCAAGAACGCCTCGCCACCTTCCCTCGCTTCGCGAGCTTCGACAAAAACCCTAGCCCGCCCACTCCATTAAACATTCGGCCGAGTCGGCGGTGGATTTATTTCTTTCTAAAACGGTTACGCGTGTATCGCGCGGAGGCGCGTAAGCGGGCCGAAACGCCGAGGCCCATCCGTCTTTCGCGATCTCGGCGGTTTGCCCGACGACGCGCTTTCAGCCGCGAGGGCGTGCGAAACACCACGTTTCGTCGGTCACCCCCCGTGGTGGCTCGATTTCACGAACGAGTACGTAAGAGCCGGTGGTGGATACTTTGCAAGTTGCTCGGCGTTGCTGTTTACCTGACGGCCGAGGAGGGTCGACTTGGTATCCGAAGTCAATGAGATGGAAAGCAAGCGGAGTAGAAAGCGCGGTTGAAACGCAGGGCTCTGGAGGAAGGTTGCGGAACAAAACGGAGGGCATCGCGAGGGATCTTGGTTCTCGCGGTGTTTTTATCGGCCGACCCGAACGGGCACAGCCTGTTACCGCCGCGAGAATTATGGTCTCCGATGTAAACACGTATTTCCAGCTCGCACGAGCGAGGAGCAGAACCGAGGGATCGATTTTCTGCCACCGGGACGTGTAACATACGCCGCCGAAGACAACCGTTCGATCCGCTCCGGTACGCTTCGCGACTACCCGTTCCTCTACCTCGTTGGGAATCAATTGGCTGGTTAAGGGATCTCTCGACTAGCTCTAGCTACCCGGTTATCTACTCCGTCGCTCGTATCTTATTATTCCCGTCCGTTTTTACCGCGACTGCAACGATTTTCGTCCCCCTTCCTAATAGAATCGCGACACTCGAGGGCCGATGATATTCCGCGCGTTATTCACGGGGAAAGTATGGAACGCGCGCTTTTGAAATCTAGCCAAGATTACCGGTAAAATTAGACGCGAGTGACGCCGCGTAAAAGCATCGACCTTGGACTTAACCCCATTGGAAGAGGATTCGCCGAAGTGGCGAAATAGTGGCCGAAAACCGGGACTAGCTTTCGATTGGAGGGTCGACCCGGGTCCGAGGGTTCTCGGCGAGCGGCGTCGCTCGTCCTCGCTTTTTGCCCGGCCGTCGTCTCGTCGTCAATTAGGTCTAATCGAGAGCCGTCGATGAGTAGACGCTTGGCGCGCGACGCCTGAATAGTTAAACGGCGCCAATTCCGATCGAACATCCCCGGTATACTCACATATGTCTATGGTTCGTCCTCCGCGGAGACAGAGGATCAATAGGTAGAAGATGAGGCACGTGTGCAGGTAGTCCATGGTGGCGTCGATGGATGGTCCGCTATCCAGTGGTCATCGAACTCTCATAACCGTGTCTGCAAGAACACCGAGAGGCAGAGATGAGAAAGTAGCTCGCGAGGAGGAAAAGAGGAAAAGTGGAGGCACGAGCGAGCGGGAGGAAATGGCGGCTGAGTCGCTGGGAAGAAAGCGATTAAACGTAAGTCGCGGGGGAATCGGTCGGGGGCACGAGGCACGAGAGGGGGGCACGATGGGAGGGGTCCGAGGGCCGTGCGGGACGTAGAAAAACAGGCTGGAAAGGGCCGTTTCGTGCTTTTCGCCGGGGTGAAATGGCGCGGCTCTCGCACCGGACAGATATACGACCGGTACAGCAGCCACGGACAAAGAGCTACATTCACGCCAGCAGCCATTACGCGTCATTATCGAGATTAGGATCGGGAGTTGGGCCGGTGGAAAGAGCGGCGGCGGACGGGGAGGAGGATGGAAAAAGAGCCGGTACGGCGCGAGATAACAGGAGCGAGAAGGAACGTACGGAGAACGCCGTGGGGCCCTTTGGACTGGCTGTTCTTCTCTTCGACGAGGGGGCGAACTCGTGTGTACCGGATGGCGATGGGGCTGGAGGAGGGTGAGCCTCTGTACTTTATTCACGGTGGCGCGTCGACGGTGCCGTCGTGGCGCGTACCGGAGAAAAAAGCAAGGAGGGATCCTGCCGTCGAGAGCATAGGCGAGCCTTCACTTTTTGGCTAATTAACGGCAGTTTCTTCGACTACCGACCTCTGCTTTGCGATGCTTATCCGGCAAGTTTAGGGACCCCCTTTCGTGCGTGGCTCGTTATTCAACGACCCGTGGAAAAAATCCCGGCCCGATGACGCGCTTCTTGCCTCTCGCAGCGACGCGCGCGCGCGTATCTCGCTGCCATCGCGAATAATCTCGAATGGTCGTTCGACTCGACACGGATTCCACCGGTAATTCCTCGGAGATGGCCGGTGCGCCGTGGAAAGAAACGGTCGGGCCGAGTGATTTTAATGAAGTCGTCGCGGAGAGATGGAGAGAACGATGGTAGGTCCCCGAGGTATGGTCCCGGAGAATCCGTGGGCCCTTGTTCCTCGTGTGCGTTGCCCGGTGTGCGTGCGTGTATCGGCCATTCGGGAACGGCATTCTACTTAATCGGTAAATGGGGAAATTCCATCAAGATTCGGTGAATGCGACTGCGACAGCTCCATAGAGGCGCATAATCGATTAAGTGGCTGAATCGGATTATCCGACCGGCAATTAAGATACCATTCAGCATGAAGCGGTTACGTTGGTACCGGTGTCGGGGATAGCACGATCACAATGCGGAGGATCGATTAGTCGACGCAGTAATTAAGGTCATAGGGTGCATCGAAGCTGGAGTTACTCGAGTCGGTGCAACGGACCGTGTCGGAGACTCGTGCACTCGTTCGGTTCGCGGGGCTGCTTGAATTCACCGTGACGCGCGATTAATCATTGGTCACGGGCGCAGGATCTATTAGAACGCTTGGTGCTTAACGTACCGTTCTGTTCTACTCTCGCGAGTGCGATATCGATCCCGTCCGTCTGATTTTCGCGCTACCGTCGCGTCGGCCGTCGGGACGTCGGTCCGCGGGGGCCGAGGGAAACTCTGCAATTTCCAAGGGGAACCACCTCGTCGGCCGACCGGGGGTCGAGTTTATAGTCGTTAGTCGGAACGGGCACACGGTTCGCGTTATTTCCAGCATCGGCGGCGACGTAACGTCTCCTGTAAATCTCTCGGGTCGCGATACGGCCTGGAAACGAAGAAATCACGTGGATTTAGTGGCCCCGTTTGTTGGCCATCCGTACGGATACGCACACAGCCATCTTTCATCCGCTGAAACAAACCACCTACGGCCGGGCGGCGACTTTTACCGCGAGTCGGCGCATAAAGTGCCCTTGTACGAACGCTGGACGCTCGATTTCCACGTTGCTCGCCTTTTCCCTCTCTTTAAATAACTCATCGTTCATACGGCCGACTCCTCCTTTTAGCGCGTTCGACGTTCTTCCGCTGGTCGCGCCGGTGATTTATAGCGCGGCCGAACCAGAAGCTGCTTTTTCCTCCCGAAACTAAATTAAAGCGAACGGAATGCGCGCCGTGTTTCCACGGCTGGAAGATCCCGCGATTAAACCCGCTTGCTAGCCGAAAATCTATCGGCCAGCCGGAAGGTATCCCCCTCCAGGCTGTTCTCTGTCGGACCGTAATAAGATCTCGCGGAGACGAGGTCCGTAAGTCTCGTTCCACTAATTTCGACGCAATTAAAACGGAGCCGCGTTCTTGCTCTCGTAGACCGTTTGCACGGTCGTTTTGCAGAACAGCCGCGATTTTCTCGAAAAGACGGAGCCTGCCCGCGGAGGAAAGGGGCCGTGAAAAAAGGTAGCAGAACTCGCGTACAGGCATATAAACGAGCGCGCCGCTGCTCCGCGTGCTAGGTTTCTGGATCGTTAACCGGGGCTCGTCGAGGAACTCTCGAGCACGGGCGAAAAATTTGTATCCAAACTAGTTTCCCGGCCGGTAGTTTGGCCCGCGGAAAAATACGACGCACTCGCTACCGACCATAAATCCTAAAAACGTCGGCCATCCCACCGGGAGTCGTAAGTTTTTTAATCATTTCTAACCGCCGCGTTCGAATCGTCCACGATCGCGCGTCGCATCGCGTCGGGGAGAGGACGGATATAACCGGGTACCGCTTCCGATTCGATAATTCCGATTTCGATGAGACTTCCCTGCTAACCCTCCGTTCTGCCGTCGCGAACCTACCCCTGAAAGGGGCCAAACTTTTATTTCCCCTCGATATGTCTCGTTAGAAACGGGGAGGAAGCGTCTCGGAATGCGACCAGGTAAATTTAACCATCGACGAGTGAAGCGGGGTTAAAATAAACCCGTTGCTGTAGGCAACTAACTTTGCGCGCGGTTCTACTCTCTCGGTCAGTCGTTGAACCGAGCGATTAAACGACTCATCGATAGACCAAAGCGCTATTCGCGCGAACACTCTGGTCCATTCCTGTACAGGCTAATCGAGTTGCCGATGATTATTCAGACACGCGCCGTTGCTATTCCGAGAAACGTTCCATCGACTTGCCACGCTTGGTTTCTCGGAGTGTAATGAAAAGAATGCCGAATGATCCGTATCTACTGGATACTGGAGAGACTGGTGGTCTTGGAAGAAGCACGGCTGGAATTAGCGTATTATTCCGAGGCCGGATCTCGCGGGACTAATGGCTGCCGGATGGTGGAGTGGCGGCTGGCGAAAACGAGAGGCTCGAGTTCGCTCGAGAAAACTCGCGCGAGGGTGGCGGGAAAACGCGCGCTTTTCAGCCCCGCTCGGCGAGGGGCCAGGGGATTTACGAGGTCGGTCGGAGGAAGTGGTCGCGCGTGCCGTTCAAAGAGCAGCCCCGTCACCGTCTCGCGTAAATTTGCGCGCGAATTCGCGGAAAGGCGAGGACGCTCTCGCGTGCGCGCACGCGCGTCTGCGCGTTTCGTCGGCGGAGAAAGAGAGAGAGAGAGAGGGGCGAGGGGCCAGGCAAATTAAAAGTCGACGAAGTCGTCCGCGCGTAATTGCCGGGGCGCGACGCGACTTATTTTCGTAGACCCTCTCGTGGCGACGCCGACGCCGGCGAGAGGGGCGCGGGCGGAGAGAGAAATCGCGACGCGGGTGGGTCCGCGCGCCATCGCTTTAATAGCGGAACGCCGCGGAAGGTGGAAACACGTGTGCATGCGCCGCGAGACCTCTTTTCTTTTCCCTTTCGACCAACCCCCGCCGCTAATTCCAGACTTCTCGATCCCTCGCACCCTTCCGGCGGGAAGGTTGATCGCCGAACCGAGGTCGGGTAAGAGGCAAGGGTGTCATTTCGACGGGCGCTGTATTGGAAAAGTTTGCAGGTAGATCGCCCGGCAGGATTTGGAATTTAAACCAGGCTTTCCTTTCCCTCTCGCTCGTGCCCTTCGTCCCCTTTTTCGTTTCTCTTTCCGTCGCAAGATCAACCAGATACGGGCTAATCGGTGCGAAAGGTTGCCAGATGTTTCCTCGGGCATCGAGATCGATCGGTTCTTAATTCGATTTCGAAGGGACGCATCGTTTGACCGGCATATACCGAATTGCAAACGCGCCTTTCCAGTACTCCGATTCATTCGTGGCAGGGAGAATTCAATCTGTTAATTTCATTTGCAAAGTTTCGTACGGTTTGAAACGTACACTGCTCTTAAGAGAAGGACCACTTTGACGACGTCGTCAAGATTCAAATTGAAGCAACGCGGGGAGAGTGAGGGGAGAGAGAGAGAGAGAGAGAGAGAGAGAGTGGGAGCAGGAGGGAGAAGAAAATGGACGCGCCGGCTGGATTTCCCTAGGACGCAAATAGCATTTCCACGGAGTACCGGCGGCGGTCAACCGAGTCACTTACGCTTTACGGTATCTTGCCGGAAATGCAACGCGCTCTCCCCGGTGTACCTACGTCGGAGGATGTCGCCACGGAGAGACGTACAAACAGGTTTTACGGCCGGCCTTTCCGCGAAATCAGAAGCAACATCGCGCGTCCCGGACGTATGCCGTTTGCTTCGAGCAGGATCTATAAAATTTACACGAATCCCCCGCCTGTCCCCGTTCGGCCGTCCCGCATCCGGCGATTTTCCTCTCCGAGATAACGACCGAAACCGTTGTTAGGCCGACGTAACGGACCCCCGAGCATCCCCGACGCTCTTCGATCGCGGACGTCGGCGTGGAAAAACCTCGTAACCTCGGCAGACGAGCTCTGCTCCTTTGCTCGCGACACCGAGACGAATCGATGCGAGGGGTGCTAGTCGGCGAAGATTAGTCTCTATCCATTACCGAATTGCACGCGTTTCTCTGTGGACTTGCGGCGATGCGCGGGAAAGCTCGATCGGGATACCTGAGCGCCGCGTAAGAATCTCGGAAGAGGAGGGAAGGGGTGCGGCTCTGGTCTAGGACTCGGCTTGTTCGGCGAACAGGCGGCGGGACGCTTTGATCGGCGGCTAGACAGTTCGCAAATGGCCGCGATCGGGCATCCTCGTGCGGATCGGCGTCGGGAACGCGCGAAAAAGAGAGAAGCGGTCGGAGCATGGCTAATTACGAGGGTTCCGTTCGACTACCGTGTGCTGTTGGCACGGCGGACGCTGCCGGCGCTGATGTTTATCTTCGAACGCGAGCGATGGGAGCCCAAGATGGCAGTGCATCTCCCATTTATTCAACGCGAGAAACCGGTACGCTCCTGCCGGTAGGACGAGAGTAAACGGCCCGAGCCTCGGGGATATCTGCATCTCGTTCCACTCGTCTTCGTCCAGTCTACGCGCTCGAACCGCGACCGTTCTCTTTCTAGCCGGTTTCGTATTAATTTCCAGCGGTTTCGTTGCTTCGGGTCAACGCTTTGTCTTCTATCGGCGCGCACTCGCTCGCGCGGAGGCTGACACAACTCGCACCCTGAGCGCGACATAGCCGGCGGCGCGCGGCGCGCGGCGACGCGACGGCGAGTCGGGAACGGGGTGCGCGCGGATTTAACGACGACATCCTGCCATCGGTATCTAAATCAGATTCAAGGTGGTCATCCGTGGGACGGATAGCGTCGCTCCGTTCCTTTTCTTTCTCGTCGCCCCCTGGACCTTCGGCAGTTTCCACGAGAGATATCGCGACAGGGAAGAAGCCGCGACGAGTGGCGGGAACACGATGCTAAAAGTGTGGCTCGGGAGAAAACTGCGGTTCGTCTTATCGCCATCTGATCGCGGCCGACAGGACGACCACGCGATAAAACCTTTTAATAACGTATTTTATGGATTATATGTTTATAGCGCGCGTTTTTATACGCCTGGTACACGTATATAACCGTGGACGCGCGTTTCCCTTGGCATTGCCCTTAAGGTGTACCGGGGAAAGAACACGAACCCCGCGTCAGCCGCCATCTTTCGCCCTTGCAACGGAATACCGGCTAAAATACAGTCGGCAGCGGCGCACAATGCGGAATAAAAAGTGACAGGATCGCGTTACAATGGCCGGCGGAGAGGCCTCTCTGCTCCGCAACCCTGTCCGTTGGCGCAGAAACGGTTCCCGTGGCCCCGGACTCGTAAAAATCCATTACCTCGGCGTTCGAATCTTGTTCGCTGTCAGGGAAGGTATTCGAGGAGGATCGAGAGCGGTCGAAGCGCCCGTGGCGTTCCTCTCGTTAGGTCGCCGCTACCTCGACGGGGGGTGCCGTTCATAACTCAGCCGAAATATTCGCCTACATTCTGCGCGTCCCCGGCGCGATGCTTACGATGCATCGTAGAACGCTTTGGGGCCAACTTTATCCGAGGCATACCGGCGTCGCGTCTGCCTCTTACGCCCGGTGCCAGCGCGCGTGCAAAGGGCTCACGGCTCGCCTGCGACGCGGCGGCACCGGTGTGACGTACAATAACGCGACCGACCAAGGTTGACCCTGGAAAGCCAGGTGGAAGAGGCAGGAGGTCGCGAGGCAGGGAGAGAAGGTGGCGGTAGGTAGTGGAGGTCGGAGAGAAGGGTTGGCTGGCGTCGGCCCTCCAGAAGAGGGTCCGTTGGGGAGGAGGCGGTCGGTGTGTAGCAGGGCCATGAATTATGCAGTTCGCCGGGGGCTAGGGCCTCGCACGATAGAAGAGGAGAATACCACGAGGGGAGACGATGGAACGTTCGCGTTATTCGAGGTGGTAACGAGCGAGAGAGAGAGAGAGAGAGAGAGAGAGAGAGAGAGAGAGAGAGAGAGAGAGAG
>NIJG01000050.1:1313678-1353775 GCA_002201625.1 Euglossa dilemma | reverse complement strand
GGAGGATATCGCCCCGAGAGCGAGAGTCCCTTTGCCACCTTCCACCGCGCGGATCTCAGCGGCTGCTGCTAGACCCTCGGAGCATTAACGAGGAATCTGCAGTGGAGCAGCGACCGACGGTCCAGACGAAACGGAGATCCTCGGCAATTGGATAGAAGCTCTGACACTCCATTGGGAATGGATATCGAGAACAAGGCGCGTATCGCTGACAAGGCGACGTCCAAGTGACGCTCCAACGGTCCCTCGTTTTATTTCCCCGTTAGACCCTCCGGGGGCACGGTGCGGAGCATTAGCTTTTGACGCAAATTAATTATCGATTAACAGGCCCCTCCGCGCGCGCTCTCTTTCTCTCTCTCTCTCGGGTTAATCAGCCGACTCGAGACAGAGAAAGAGCGAGATTGCTCTTTTACCCGGCTAATTAAATCTGGCGAGCAATTAACGTTACCTGACGGCAATTCCTTGGACCACGACGACGTCGATCGCGACGCGCGTGTTTCCGCGCCGGGAAAAAACCCGACCGACGCGACGTCCGATACGCAACCAACGCATCCCTCTCTGGCCCACGTGAGTTACGGCCCAATAAAAGTTCTTCGCGAGACGAATTAACGACTGACCACCATTACCACCACCATCACCACCCTTCGTCGTCGACACCGTCGATCGCGATCCTCGTTTTTTCGTTCCGCGAGAAGCGTGCTATCTAGATACTCGCTCGATCCTTCGTTCCACGTCCCTTGTTTCCAACGGCGCGCGGATTTACGAGCAGTCGTTACTGGCACCCGCGAACGCGATAATTAGATTACACGGGCCGAGGACTCGCGACCGACGTCGAACTTTCGCCCCGTGCAATAAACACTGCCGGCGCGGCGCGGCGCGGCTGCGACGACGCGCGCGCCGCGGAGCGACGCCGACGACGCGCCACTTCTCTCCGCGCGGCGAGTTTTTAACGCGGCCGCGGACGGCTTCAAAGGCCGTAAAAAATGCCCCCGTCGAGGAAGATCGCCGCGGGGCCAAGAGGGAAATATTGTTTCGCCGTGTTCGTTTTTAACGCCACGCCTCCCCGTCCGCGACGGTCGACACCCCGACTCGTGGGTGAACGCCACAAGAAACTCAGAATAGTCGCAGAAATACGCAGCTGACGGTCGCAAATTAGCTCGCGGCGAACCGCGCGCGGCAAAGCAAACTTTACCGAACTCGCGACGCGACGCCGGGGGTACGGCCGATCCCGATCCCGCGATAGACACGTCGCGGCGACGAATTATTCCCTCGTTATCCGTTTTCTCATCGATAATGCATCCGAGGGGTAATCTCTGTTCGAAAACTACGCCCTGCGAGACGTAGCAGCCACCGGCTCGAGTATCTATCTATCTCTCGAACCGGATTGAACGGCATCGGGGAATTATACGTACGAACTGCGCGGAACTCCGTGACGTTTTCCTGGTCGATGCGATTAAAGAAGCGACGTCTAACGAGCTAACCGTGAAGTTTCGTATTTTAATAACGCCATTACAGCGGCTCCCGCGTCGCGCTCCTCCGTACCGCCATTCTCCGACGGTTTATCTCGTTTCCCGATTCTTCTCCACGATCGAATACGCGTCTCGCGAAGACGAAGAGATTAATTAGATGGCGGATGGCGCGAGAAGGGAAAGGATAGATGTTTTTCGAATGCAAATTTACGATGTCCCGGAAAATCTGCCCGGAGAAATTAAATTCGCTGTACGCGTTATCTCGACACGTGTACCACGGACGATCGACGAGCGGCTATCGATTGTCCGGGAATTATTACCCGTCGCGATGACAAAGAAGATAGCCTCGAACTGGTTCGTACGCGCGTTCCTTGGTCGGCGATTAATTATCGGGGAACAACGCGAGGCCGGATCGCGATCGCGTGCACGTACGCGAGGAGGATCGAGGGAAAAAAGTCCACGCCTATCCCGGTCGACCTGCTTTTATTCGAATACCACCCTCCGCCGCGGCGGGAGGGCCCCCCTGCAGCCATTTCGTCCTCATAAATCGTTTATTCATGTTTAATGCAACCCGGTATCCAGACCGCCGTCGAAAGTTTTCGAAGCTCTCAGACGGAAATCGCGGATCCGTCGGCAGGGAAACGGTGGATGGAGGCGCGGCAACTTGGAACAAGGGAATGCTTTTGCATCGACGCGAGGCTTGTAACCGGCTGAGGAAAAAAGTCGCCGGAAAGCGAAGCGTCGGGCCCCGGTATCGGCATCGGCCTCCTCTCCTCCGTCCGCCGCTCTCTCCTTTGCTTTCCCTTCGTGCCCTTCCCGACGCGGCTCAAGTTTTAAGTCCAAGATACGCTCCGAGATACCGGAGAAACGGACAAACGAATTGATAAGGTTCGGTAACCGATCCGACGATTCGGCCCGGCGCGAACACCGTTCGGGATAGCGTCGGTCTTCGCTCAAAGCTCGCGCCGCGAAACGAGTTTCAAGCTGTACTCGCAATAGGCTCGGGGGTTCTTAACTCGCGCGAGTAGGGCGAGGAAATCTGCCCAAGCAGATTTCGCAGTCGGATTAGAGACGTAATCGGTTTCCTCTTTTCTCGCCTGGATTCTGGAATCTAGAACGGGACGAATCTCGGGAACGACTCGTTCAGAAAATCGCGTGACCCGCGTCGGCCCGATTTCTCGTGACCCGATCCTCGATAACGGGGGGTGTTTCGCGAATTCCTCTCGGTCTCTGCTCGAGAATCGATAATTGGAGCGGGATTTCGCGTGGTCGGGGACGACGCGATGGCGCACGGGACCGTGTTTACCTCGGTGATCGGGGCTAAGTACGACGCGGTGTGATAATTAGTTTGACCCGGTGGAAAGAGGGTCGCCGATTCCGGGTTTCGCGAAAGAGGACAAGGACTGGTAATTCGATATGTCGCGTTGGGGAGCGATTCTCACGGACGATTTGCCGTGGATTCGGCGTCGGACGGGTGGTAGGCAGGCAGAACGGTGAAAGTCGGGACGTGGGCCGCGTTTCGGGGAACGATCTCTCTCTCCCTTAGCGCAAACACGCGGCGCGCGTGAGCCGGGGAAGCGGAAATTGGAGAAAGAGAAAGGAGAGGGGAAAAAAAATGAGTGATCCATCGGAGGAAAGGAGCAGTGGGTAGAGAGAAAGGAGAAAGGACGGAGCGGAGAAAGGGAGACGCGCACGAGTGGCTCTAATCCGTCCTTCAGCGAGCTTAAGCCCATCTTCGTGTACCGTGCCCGTGGAATACCGTTTAAGTGTCGTCCGTCTGGGGGTCCTTCGCTCGAGTAAATATTTAGGAATTTTTGAAGAGCTCCGAGTGCCTAAGAAAACAGTTTACTTCGTAGGAAAAGAGGGATCCTTCCCGGGAGAGCCAGAACGCGCCGAGACTGGAGCAGTTTTCTACTAGAATTCTCCTGCCTCTCCCCCGCGATCAAACACGGCGCAATCGTATACGCCGGGCGTGCAGAGATGTAAAAAGAGGAGAAAGAAAAGACGGAGAAAGAGAGAGAGAGAGAGAGAGAGAGAGAGAGGAAGGAGAGGGAAGAGCCGGAGGAAGAGGAGAGAAGGTGGGAACACGAGACCGAGCTTCATTTCGAAATTACCGTGCCTTTGTTCCCCGACTAAACGCGTTAAGCGCCGTTTTATTTCGTCCCGCCCTCTCTTCCTCCTGCCCCTGTCCCCGCCGGTTGTCGTATTATTTCGCAAAATGCGTGGAAAAGCGTACGGGCCCGGAATGGTAACCGATGCTAACCGGATTTAATAAGCCACGCGTACGGGGACTGGCTGTTTCGGCGATCGCGTTAACGTCTCACCGTGCGCCGGGGGTTGAACCGTCGGACCTGCTGCGCTCGCTCACCTGCAACAGAAACGGGTAATCTCGCATTAGCGGTCGGTTACTCCATGTTCTCAAACGCAAATTTACCGGATAATCCTCGAATACCCGTACGACCAAACGCGTTTACCGCGCGTTGGTACGTCGAATAGACGATGTCGCAGGAAGGATAACGACCACGAGTATAATAAGTCTACTTTTAACGAGAAAAGAAGGTCGCAGGAGCGAAGGCTCGGTACGTGCTATATACCGCACCGGCCCGAAAGGAACGGTCAAGGGGAAGCGAAGTACGTCACGCGCGATCGTTGAGCCATGGCCCCCCGAACGTTAAGCCTACGAAACGTCGGGCGAAATTCGTGCGTGACTTTATTTCTCAGCCGCCATCGCGTTAACGTCCTCCTCCGCTTCTACTCTGCGCGCCGCGATGCCTAACGACCGCGATAAAAGAATTCCTGCGACGTCCAGTCGTTAACGTCCTAGCCGCTGCTGAAATTTTATACGCTCGAAATATAATACACGAAATTACGTCGGATGTAACCGGTACGAATTGTCTTACGTGCGCGTACGAGCGTACGGAAGGGTGAGTTACGGTAACGAGGATTTCTCGCTACATCGACGCGGGATTTTTCTGGCCGCCGGTGTCAGTTGGCTCGGGCTCGATAAACAAGAGGGAAAAAGATAAATGGCCGGGCCGGTGAAACGCTCGCCGCTCGAATTGGCTAATGAACGTTTAGATTGGATCGCGAAACGTATCGCGGCGGGAAGAATAATTAAAATAGCGATAGCCTGCGCCTCGAAATAACGTTGACAATTAGTCTGGCTTTAATTTGGTAAAATTGCGATTCAAACTTTCATTAGGGGTGCCGGTGCGACGGCCGAGGGCAGGATCCGAATTTCGTTGGCGCGTGCTCGATTTCCATGGAATCGGCCGATTCGAAAACGAGTCGAGGGCAAAAACGCGGAACGTCGCCGTTCGCGGCTGGGAAGATCGGGGCTAGAAGAGCAGGGGGGAAGAAAGGGCCGGGAGGAGGTAGGATGCACGAAGGCTCATTGCGATGCAGATATTCGAACGGTTTGGAAGGGAGAGTCGAAGCACCCGGCTGTGCGTAGAACCGGCTGCACCAGGCGAGACGTTTTTATCGCGGATTTCGAGCGACTATACGGGGACGTGGTTTTCTGCCGCTCGTCTTCGTTCCTCGTCCCCGTGCTCGTGTTCGTTGTCGTCGCAGGTAGCCGGGTACGTGCGTGCATCCTCAATGAGAGACGTGCGCCCGTTGAATAATGCCGAGAATTCGGGGAAGAAGAAAATAAAGGTTAGAGGAGGGTAACGGGGAACGAGAGGAGACGAGAGAAGGGAGTAAGAGGCGAATAATAAAAGGAACGAAGAGAAAATGAAGGCGACACCGCGGCCAAGGGGGAGGCCGAGGATAAGTCACATGGTTACCGAACCAGCCGGCGTCTCGATGAACCCCCTCGAGCAACCTCGTTAAAGCGACGCGCGCCGGCGCCCGGTCGCCTCGTCGTCGAGAACGACGCCACGTCCGCGTAACCGCGGATCCGGGCTACGCCGATGTCCTGCGACGGAAAGTTCGTCGGACGTAACCTTCCGGGAACGCGTTATTTCCGCGGCGGATAACCGGCTCGGGCACGGCTCGACTAAACTTCGGGATTTAGCGAACTCCGGTTTCGCGTGTGCCACGCGTAAGAATCAGCCAGGCGACGCGGCACATCGGAAAGTATGACAAACGAGGCGAAAAAGCGTAGCTTTCCGCCAGCCAGCCGGTGGAGAACACTGGAATTTCCTCCGGGGGTGGAACGACTGGGCAATTCCACGGGGCCGGAAGTAACGGCGGCGCGTAAGGTATCGGAACTCGGGGAAAGTTCGATAATCCGACAGGGGATATACGGTCCCGGGGACACGCGAAATTTTCCCAAACGGCCAGAAACAGTTTCGGGGCAAGCAGCCAGTTTATAACCGATACCGCCGCGCGGTCGTAAAAACCTCCACCGAGAGACTCCATCGTCGATGGACTTTTCGAAAAACCGGTGCCATCAGTCCCCCTCGAACACCCTCGGACCCCCGTGGCTTTCTTCGGGATCTTCCCGTCGCGAGGATACTCGCCGACCCGATAAATTTCGAGTCGGATTCGTCGGAAGCGTGGTTGCTCGACGGACAGAATCGGCGAACGGGTTAAACCAGATTAGAAGAGTCGCATCGAGAGCGTTCTTGCGCGCTCGCGCCGGCCTTTCCTTACTCGCGCGTACTCGCGCTTCCGCGACGTCGAGAGCTGGGAGAGGACGCGTCGCGTAGACGGAAAGGGGTTGGAGATAAGCGACAGAGAAGGACGCGAGTACTCGAGGAAAGGGGACACGGCGCTTCATCTTCTCGAGTGGAGCTCTCGGTTTCTTTCCTCTTCCTTGAATTTCCACCGGATTTGGACTTTCTTGTAAACAAGCTCGCGAAAGAATGCGTTATCTCCAGGAATGGCCGACGCTGTCGCGACCGGTGATCCTCCGCTTTGGCTCTTCCTTGCTACGGGCTCGATTCGCGATTTTTACCCGGAAGCAGAAGAAGAAAAAGAAGAAGAAGAAGAAGAGGAGGAGGAGGAGGAAGAGGAGAAGGAGGACGACGACGAAGAAGGAGCGGGACAAAAGGAAAGAACGGGCATGCCTAATTGGGAACGGAGTAGAATTCGATTCGATTCTATCGGCTGCTATTCGTTTTTAGAAAGGGGCGACGCCGAAGGAAGGGATTGTTTCGCCGAAGCGGAGCCGGCCGGTGGAGGTCGAGTTTCATTCGCGATGATACGCGAACGATTTGGTAAATAACGTTTCCAGGTAATCGAGCGAATAAAACGCGCGTTGCGATTAGGAAGACAATTTGCAGGGGCCGCTCTAAAATTGGAAGATACCGGCGGGAACGCTCATTGCCATAACAATGAGCCAGCGGCACGCAACGATTCCCGTCACGGGGGATCAGCACGAGGAATCGTCGCGTCGGCGCGTTTCCACGTAGACCGAACGATCCTCGTCCATGCCGTCTAACGACCGTACAAATTGAACGGACGTTGCCGCGTACACCGGCTCGGCTTAGCGAACTTCCTGAGTGCGCAGAAAACGGCCGACTGCGAAATGAATCGATTTCTCCGCCGCTCCGGCAACACCTCGCTCCCTTTCTATTCGCCGAATCGAGTCGAATCATCTTAGCGAACACCGTGTACGATTTCGCGTACGAAAGGGAGAAAAAAAGGAAGGAAGAGACGGTACGCGTATAAAAACGGAATCTATTTTATTGGCGGTGGACGTTGGATCGTTAGCGGTTGGAAGGAAAGAGAGGAAGAAAGGTAGCGGAGTGCGCAGGTACGGGTGGAAAAAGGAGGAGGAAGCTCGGTCGGTTGCAAACGAACTTGGTCACATTTTCGGATCCGCAATATCAAAAGCGATACGCGTTTCGGTCGATGCCTATGTACCCGTGGCATACCTGCGCCCGTACGTAACATCAAGGTACACGTACGGCCGTATGTGCTCGCATACCGAATGCACACATATCTGGGCGAACAATGGCCCGATCCAGGAGCATATAACGGCAGCCGTGCCTTACGGCGCGGTATATGCGCCGGTGAATGACGAGCATTCGAGCGAATGGGACCAATCAGGCTGATTGGCCGACCGGTATTTACATTTCTGCGGGCAAGTCTGCCTCTGCAGCCTGCCTCGAGCATCGCCAGGAGACTCGGCCAGAGAATACGAGGCCGACTGCCGCGGTGGAACCGTGCAAACTGGCCTAAAAGTCGTCGCCACCGTCCGCCACCTGCCAGACCTCTACCCGCCCCATTATTCCCGAGACAAACGAGCTTTCACGCCACCGATCGATCCTTAATTAAACGGTGTAACTTTCCCGAAAGCTTGCAACACCGTCGCCTCGACCTTGGCTAATTTTCCCCCGCGTTCACGCGCCGGGACCCAAAGGTTTCGCGGTTTACGATCGCCCGAAGAAGAAGCCTCTCTCGCTCCCGGCGAAAGTTGCACGCTGGCAAGTTTGCCGGAGGCTGGTTGCCGGAAGTTGGCACGGTGCTCGGCTGGGACCAGGCCGAGCCGGGAAACTTTTTCGCTATCTCCGCGTCCATCCCGACGCGTTGCTCGCGACGGTGGAGACACCGCGAGGAATAGCAGCGACGCGTACGCGCGGCTACTCCACGTCCCGATGGAATTTAACGGAATTCCTTGAACTCTCGGGGAACAAACGGATAGACGAGCCGGGGAAACGAAGTACGCGTGGACGGGTGGTGCGTTGGACGAGAGTTCGAGTGAAACGCGAACCCCGTCTGCCGCGTCTCGCGTCCGCCGCCAACGATCGCTGCGCGTCGCGTCGTTGCAAACGGATTCCAAAAAGAACGATCGCGACACAGGCGGAGTCCCCCTTTGAGGCGGCACCAACCGGGCTAATAACAATCGCCCTCGAACCACCCTCGAACCACCCTCGAGCTAGGCCCGACGCGTTTCACGTCGCGTCGGAAAGAACACGCGAGAGACGGTCGTTTGCGATACAACGCCGGCACAGAGACTCGCGTTCTCCAGCCGGGGATCCGGAGTTAATTGCGCTGTCGTCGCCTCGTGACGGCGCGTCCCGTCTTTCCCACACCTTCTCCTGCAGCCACCTCTGACCGATCTTCCTCGCCGGCGACTCGGGACGCCGCGCGTCCTCGTGAAAGTTTGCAACCCCGGCAGCTCGGTGGACGAGGAACGAACGAGCGTTGCACCGGCGTTGCGGTGACGCGACGTCGCGCGACGCGAACGGCGCATCGGGAGCAGCTAATTAATAACCGCGGGTAACAAGCAGCAGATGGAAGGATGGTAGAAAGTTGGGTAGCAGCGGACCCCTTGGCCACGGTCGGCCGGTCGGCTGGCTGGGACGCACACGCAGGCACACGCACGCACAGACACCCACGCGCTGCCCATTATTGCGCACGTGTGGTCCGGATGGTCGCGTGCATGCTATTAGCAAAAAGGAGTGTCCCGAACACGTTACCGGTCCACACGGTAAAACAACTGTCCCCTTCTTTGCTGCGACCTTTCCATGCGGCGGCCGTGAAAGGCGAGAACACACTCTCGAGCACCGGTTTCCGGTTCTGACGCGCGAAGCTACTTCTCCCAGTCCCTCTTTCGAAATGGCACCGGTTTTATTTCGACTGGCTGTTCATTAGGCCGCTAATTAACGCTTAGCAGCGGACGTGTTTGCATTCACGCGGTCGCACTGCTACGGGGGAGAAGGGCATCCTCTCTCCTTTCTTCTTCCCTCGCGTTTAAACGGCAGCTGGCCCCGTTATGGTCATTCGCTCGGTCACCGAGCTTCCTCCGCTCGAGAGAGTCCCTTTTTGACTGGTGTACCCCGGTCTCGGAACGCGACTCGAACGCGACGCCACCGACGCCGCGTGGTCCGGTGACGGAGACGCGTGGAAGCGGAGGCGATTCGCCGATCGAAGTTAATTACCGGGGTCCGGGGAACAGAGAGGAGAACCGGAGCACGTTTCGGACTGTTAACGCGCCGCGTAATATCCCCGCGTCCGGTTTTAATAGCGACGTACGGAGTGGCCGTTTCGCGGACTCGCTGAATATATTCAGGGACAATGTTATTCCAGCTGGCCGTGCGGCCATATATCAGCAACGATTCTATGCGCGGTCGCGTGCGGAGTAATTACTTTTCGGTGCGCGGAGGCATCGCTCAAAAGGCAACATTTGCACGCGACGTGGAGCCGGCGTGCAACCAAACGCACGCACGCACGTACACGCGCGTGCACACGCATACGCGCGTGTAGACACGCGCTCGTGTTGCCTGGTAGGAAGGTACAGGGAGAGAGAGAGAGAGAGAGCGCGAGGGGGAGGGACGGGGGCGGGTTAGGGAGAGAAAAAAGAGAGCGGAGAAAAAAAAGCACGCGGCTGCCACGTTTCGAGGATCGAGGGCGACAATGGCTTCCTGTTTCATCCCTGCGGGGCGTCCAGCTGTCTGTCTGGACTATGGTTGCGCGAATGAATCGTCCTCCGACTCCATTGTGCCCGTTTTCCAGTTTTGCGTCGGGATTGTTGTCCGCCATGACATCTTCACCGACCGATCCTTCATCATTTTAGTCGACTGTTTTTCCGCCTCCCCTTTACCCCTCTCCGTCCTTTCCAAAAGTGACGCTTTTATTCGGCATCGTTGACTTTGGACGCTGCCGTTCGAACCGTTCCATGCATTTCCACTCCTGCCCCGCTCGTTCCTCCGCCCCGTTCCGCTCGCCCGTCCAATTTTCCGATCCTCTTTGACGTCGCTAAGGAACGTCTCGACCGGTTAGACGGTTTATCGAAAAGAACCGAACGTCCGAGACGCGAAGCCGAGGATAACTCCTCGTCGTCGTATCGGAGAACAAATGGCCGAGAGAGATTTCAATTGCCGCGTGACACACCCCCGCAAAATCCGCGGCGTAAATCAACGAATTAAAGAAAGACGCGGCGACACAGCCTACTTTCCCGTTTTCGATCGCCGCGCGAGGCTTCTTAAAAAGATAACGTATCGCGGCGAACTTTTTACGGCTGTTCCCTCTTCTCCGTCGCTCTCGATAGCTCCACGGCCTGGATAATCGAACGAGTATAGTCAGCGATATACCGGCGGGCCGAAGTGATCTTTCAAAGGCAACCCTGGGACTGGATCGGAGCCGGGGATCGCCGTGTACGGGATGAGCTACGGCAAACGAGGTATTTCGAAAGGCTGGAACAGGGAGGCGTAGGCTGTCGCAGTTCGCGGACGCGTATACGTAATGACCTTACGCGGCGCTTTTTTACGATGCTTATCAAATGCAAATCCTTCTTTATTGCGATTGGTATTCTTATTAGGCTCCTTCTTTCTCCTCCCGACGTCATCCGCCACACGGTCCCCCTCCGTTCACTTTTACACCTTCCCCGTCGCCTCTCCTCGTCTTCGCTTCTTCGTCCGCGCGGGTAAGAGGATTTCAAACGCGGCCGCAACCCCTGCCGCGTAACAAGATAGCCGGAAGAACGCGAGCAACCACCTTTTAACTTCCCATTTGGATTACGCTGGCCCCGCGGTCCGCGCTCGCGTCGCGTTATATTTCGCGTCTGTTCGCGCTATTCCTCCCCGGCTAGGGAGAAGGAGGAAAAACCGGGAAATTCCCTCGGGGATGGGAATGTGGTCGGGCGACATCGGCTTTTTTCTCCGCCGCGCCGCGGAATAAATATTACCGGCGTCCTTCGCGGTCGCCACTCCGACCGAGAATACCTACTTCCAGCTAGGGTCTTCATTAAAAGCGAACGCGACCGCGGAACTCGAAAACCGTCTACCTGCCGTTATTATGTTCCTCGAAAGCCAGCTTCCCACCGGCCTCGGCCGCTCGACCGTGCGCAATTACGTCTCGTTATTTCCTGCATCGACGCCGCCGTCCGCGGAAAGGTACTAAACGCCGTTTCCCTCTTTCGTTACCTCTCTCGTTACCAGCCCGTGTGTGTCGGTCGATCCGTCCGAGAGGATCGGGACCGACCGTACGACGATAATTCCCTCGGATGATTGATCGATAACGTAACAATAACGCGGGATACCGAACGGTGCCCGGTGGATTTATTTATCGAAGGCCACTCTACCCGGCGACCTGTCCATGAATTATTCACCGCCACCCGGCAGGCATTCGTTTCGGACGTCAAATCAACCACCTTACGCGCCACATCGACTGGAAACCGAAACTTTGCCTTTCCACGGTAATCGACCGGCCCATCTGCGATGAACTCGTAACCCTCGCTTCTCCAAGATTTCTTCGTAGATTTACAGCTGGAACCCTGTTGCTGTCTGCTGGACAGGTGTATCGATAACGAGTATCGCCGCAAACGATTATTAGATCGATCCGTTGCGATTGATCCGCGTCCGGCGACGAAACCGAGCAAAGGGTGAGCCAGATAGGTATACACACCGGAGGATTTCGCGGAGACAGACGGTTTTTGGGGGCTCGTATCCGGCTGGAATTTCAGCCGTGCCTCCTTCCACCGAGGGACGCCCGTCCGGCCAGGGACAGAGGGGTTGTTTTCGTGCAAAGGCACGGCGCATCTGCGGCGTGCGGGCTGCTCGGTATCAAACTCCGCGTGCCTCGAATTCCCCCAGTAATTGCATCGCGTGGCGCCACACCAACGATTGCATTTTTGGCTCGCGTCACCGCGTAAATAGGAAAACTCGTGCCCACGGCGCCGGCAGCCCCCACTTTTCCCCTCCCCTCTTTGATCTCTCTTGGATCTCGAACCCAGACGCGCGAGCAGCTTCCCGGTTCTCTCCGTTTCCGTTCCTCTCGCCGCGCGTTAACGCGAGCCTTCGCGGAGACAAAGGTGCAGCCTGTTCCCCATTGTGCAAACTCGAGGCGTTAATCGAGGTTAAAAGGCTGATCTACTCGGGAGGCTGGTTAGGAGCGAGGTGCTAGGTGCCTGCGATTCTCCTGGAAACTTTCTTTCCGCCGTGATTCAGCCTTCTTCGCGCTTCCACGATCGTGAGTCAGAGAATCGGGTCGCGCTCGGACGGCAGATCCATTGAATTTCCCGGACAAATCCGACCAACGACCGAGAATTCTTTTCACGGTCGGGTTCGGGTAGAAATACGAATGGGGTGGAAGAATATTCGATGGCGCGCAGCGTTTGGACGTAGAGAGACACGTGTTCATTGGAACCGGAACGCAACGCGAGATCCAGCAGCACGTCGGAGGGTAGAGAACGATGCGTCTCGAATTACCGGGCAAGCAGGCCCGATCGTCGCCAGGGTGATGACTCGAGGTGTCGATACGTTACCGCGATTTCCACGAACAATGGCGGCGAGCTGCGCGAAACCCTACACCCTCCGCGGAGGCATAAAGGAAGCTGAAACGCTAATACGACAAAGCTCTATTCTCTCCTCCTCCCAACCCCCTTCTCTTTTCTATCAGATCCTTCCGTTCGATTGCCGGCGAAATTGTCTAGGGGTGGAAAATAAATCGCGCGTAAAAAATCGTAACGTTCTCGCTGGGAAATTCCATTCGGTTTCCACGGAATATTCGCCGGACTACCGAGGAGCTTCTTAATTTCGAGTCGAGGATATTTGCCGTTGGAAAAATCCCGGAATCGAAGCGTCGCGAGACGCCGTTGTTTAAGTAAGGCTAATCTTCCCGAAGAGGATCGATCCACGAGGCTGTTCCCTATTGAGGAAAGAAGGGAAAAGAAAGAGGGGAGTTTCGATCCGGAGAATCGTCGAACCGATACTCGACTCTTCTCCTTGGACGGACTACCAGACTTGGAAACTGACGTCTTAAAAGTCCTTCGTTAGTTTCCCAGCCCACGAGACGAGAATAATCCGATCCGTTGCTTCTTCCTCTGGTTCTTCCTGTCTCTCTCCCGACGGAACGGAGCGTTCGCCCGAGGGAAAAGGAGACTCGAATCGTCCTTGTCGAATAATAAAACTCGATCACGCATGAACTTCAGCGTTAACAGAAACACTTTGCTGCAGGGTATTAGACTTTCGAGGGATGAAATACGCTCGCGAGGCTCCCCCTCCGCGGCTCCTCTCTATTATACCTTTTCATAGCTCTCTTCTATTCCAATAACTTTCCGAACCTTCGCTCCTGCCAGCCGGTCTCGGACGGTTTATTCGCCTTCTCCGAATCGTATTTTCCTAACTCCCCGCCGCACTAGCGAACCCTATCTCGCGGCGTAGACAGTCCGGAAGAAGCGAGCGGAAGTGGCCTACGGGTAAGGGCGTATCTCCTCGGCGCGTTTCCTTTGTCGCGCGTTTCGATTAACGTGGAAACGGTAATCGCGATACCGCGTGCACCCCGTTGATCGGTCGATCGGCCGAGCCTCACCGAGGAGGATCCTCGCCGGCTGTCGAAATCACGGCTTCTCCGGCGCTGCTCTGGCTCTGATTACCGAGTGAAAGCGGAGGTGGAAAACGGGGTAAAAAGCCGGGTTCGGCGAGCGATTGCATGGACGCTTGATCGAGCGCGGAAACGAAGGGCCTGCCGTGAGCGTTGGGTGGGCGCGGCGCGATGGATATTTGCGCGGCTGTTTGGCCCGGCGTTACGCACACCTCGCACCGTAGCTGGAGGAGGCAATAAAAATGCCGCGGCCAGAGAAAAGGGAGGCACAATGGAAACACAATAAGCAAGAGTGGATGACGATGCGGGGAATGAGACAAGAGGCCTGGAACCGGGGTTCGCCTCGCTCCACCGCTGCTACAATTGGCGGCGGCGTCGGCGTCGGCGTCGGTGGCGTACCAGCCACGGCGGTGCAATCTCATTCGCGCTCTCTCGCATCAGCGAGCACAGAGCGCACTCCAACTGCCTCGATCCCTTGTGCTTTCTGCACCTACTCTCCCTCTCTTTCTCTCTCTCTCTCTCTCTGCCTCTCCCTCTATTCTCGCCGGCTCTCTATGCCGCATCGAACTCTTCAGCTACCAGCGTCTAATCCCGAGGCTTGTCTACTTCTTCCCGACGCTCTAATCTCGCCCCTCGTTAATCATTCTGACGCGACGTTTTGTCGTGAAATCGTAGTACTTGGTCGCGTCGCTCGCTCTGAGAAATTGATCTCCGGCAAGCTGGGGGTTCCTCGCCCATTCATAGTCCCTGTTTCGGATTGACTTTCTACTCCTCGCGTATTTCTTTCAGCTTCGTCGGGAGAACACCTTTGCGATATCGTTTAGCCGGTTAACCGTCGCGTTCCCTTTTCACAGCGTGCGCTTATATACGTGTCGAAGAACGACGAGTATACTCGTCGATCACAGATCGAAAAGATGGGAGTACTTTATAAGATTGACAATAAAATAACTGTTCTTTTGGCAGCACGTGGTTCTAACATAAAAAGATCGGCATTTACAGCACCGATAGCTAGGTAACTTCGAGTCAGTTTGTCTCATGGCCGACCACCCCCGAAGGAACCCTGTTATAAATCTGCTTTCCGACTCTTGCTTTCGCCCCTTTTACGCTAACATGTAAAAAACGTTATCATCGCGCGTAAATAAATTCGTTACGCGAACTGATACGCTGTTTCAGCCGATGCATATGGGGACGTATGAATTCATCTTCAATTTTTCATATTTTTTCTAACCATCTCGAAATTTGAGAATATGTTTCGTTTTTCATAAAAATTACAGTTTAAATAGCCAATGGTCGCTACTTTCTACGCGCGACGAGTATACTAGTCAAACACGGTTAACTGGTAACGCGTAAGAGTTGATGGGTTTCGAATGAATCCGTCAATCAACGACGACGCAAAGAATAAGTAGCAATCCCTGTTTCGGAACGACTCGGGAGGACTCGGGTCTCGTCGGATTTCCGGAACCTACCAGAACCCGGGTATTGTTTCTCGAACTGCTCGTCGGTGCTGTATAGCAGCGTACAAAAAATGTAAACAAGGCAGTCACGCGTGTGAAAAACACGAAGCTGTTATCGAGAATTCGGAGTCGGAGAATCGCGCGGCTGGATGTAAACAAAGGTGTGTCCGCGTGCCGGTAGGCGGAAGTAGCGTACGTCGTTGGCCAGTATCGCTGAGGAATTCGGGCAGTTGGGACGTGTGTTTCAAAGTCTCGTTGGTAAGAGTTAAAAATTTTACGAAAATAGTGTCCTGTGATACCGAGAGGGAATTCGCGGTAGCAGGGAACAGCGCAGCAGCCATCGCGCAGAGGCATAAGGTAAATTTCTCGAAAACGAGTAGAATGCGAAAGCGCGAACGTATTCGTCGAAACGACTATAAACGGTTAGCGAGCTCGATCCCGTAAAACTCATACCGACCCTGTACTTCCGGTTATCGCGACAAAGATCTGAGTGCTTTCGAAAATCTCGGCGTGACCGGAAGTCGTCGGCGTCACGTCGACTAGAGCGTACCACGAGCTTCGACTCGCATTCGCGCGATTATCTCCGAAGGAAAGGTCGCCGGGGTCAGGGGCGTGTGGCTGTTCCAGGAACTCGGATGCCGAGCGGAATCGGACGTACTCCGTTTCACGCGCTCATAAAACCGAGTTCTCGTTCCAGATACCCGAGAGCCCCGGTAATTCCGTACAATTCCCTCGTAGCCGTTATCACTCGGCCGGCGCAGTACACCGAGAGAGATCCCTCCATCGCGTCAGCGCCGGGCTAACATCAGCCTGGAACCACTTCTACCCGTTCTCCTTTGAAAGCCAGATAACGGTGGACCCCGTGTACCTCGTTTCCTCTTTCGTTCTCTCCTCGAACGCCGTCCGGTCCGCCATCGGCGTGCACCTCCCGCTCGGCTAAGCCGCGAACAGGTGGGTGTCGAGAGCCCGGAGATAAGGAACGGCCGAGTGATTCCACCAGCCGAGTCAAAACGCCGATAAAGCGTCATCGTTCCCGGGCTGAACACGGTATCGCGTTTCTATCTGGCGATCTGCTCGCGGCCCGTTGTCGCGCTACACGACCGCCGGGGAACAGGTAGGCGTGGTGCCGAGAAGAAAACGACCGACAGAGTCGGGGAAGAAGGTACAGTCGGTGGGAAAAACACGCGAAGATGCTAGTGTCCGTTCGGCACAGCTCGCGTGGGAGTAGCTCACCGAGTAAATCGCGATCCGTCTTATTCGACAGATGGATAACTACGATTTCGTTTGAGAAACGTTGGAAAAATTGGACGGAACGCGCGGAAGAATACGCGGGAGCGGCGATTGAAGAGGACGCGTGCGAGACGATGACCAGCGTGAATGGCGGTACACGGAGAAATCGGAGCATAGATAAGCTGCCGTCACCTCCAGCTCGTTCACGGTACTCGTAGCAACAGCCTGCCGGTGAATGTTACGGTATGTAGAAGGGCCCCTGTGTCGTTTACACGGCCGGCAGTAAATTTAGATCACCGACACTCTCGACTCGTTACCCTCAAAGCCCAGGCCGGAGGATTCATCCGTTCCGGCGAATTTTTCCGAGGTAATTTTAGAACCGGCCCGAAAGATCCTACCAACGGCCACTTTCTGCCACCGTTTCGTTAATCGTTTCAGGCAAATGGTGCCCGGACCAGTCCGCGCCGCGGCAGCTTGGAAAAGGGAAGACGAGGAGGAGGAGAAGGAGGAGGAAGAAGACGACGGCGAGGAAGGAAAGTGGAAGGATGAGGCCGGGTTTGTAATTGGCAAGCGAAACCAGGACGCCGCTCACGGCTTCGAAACGATATTCCCTAATCCGACAGCGGACAATTATCTGGTCCGTCAGAGCAGGACTCACGAACAGCAGACAAGCGTGTACACTTGAGAAACGACCGACGGGACGGCTTAAATTTAGTAACTCCCTTTACTGACCGGCCACGAGCAGCCGACTGTGTAAACGCGCGTTGATCGTAACGTAACTCTCGCGATCTATCCGGCCGATTCAACGCGGTCGTTTGTTACGGGGAAGATCGGCCAGGCGGA
Source organism: Euglossa dilemma (assembly GCA_002201625.1). Classification (NCBI taxonomy): domain Eukaryota; kingdom Metazoa; phylum Arthropoda; class Insecta; order Hymenoptera; family Apidae; genus Euglossa; species Euglossa dilemma. The sequence goes on along the minus strand of NIJG01000050.1, from coordinate 1,336,566 downwards.
CCCCGGTCGGTTCGTTTACCGATGTTCGCGTCGCCGATGATTTGTTGGAGGTTTTCTAGGCGAGAAGGAGGAAAAGAGGCGCGATCCTCGAGGACAAAGTGGAACGACTCGGCGGGTCGAGCATGCGTCACTGTCGCCGCGGCCGCGTTATCGCGTCTACGCCGTTTATTCTCCAACTCGCGTTAATTTTACATCGCGATCCAATTATTGCCCTAATAACGCGCAATTTGTCTACCCCTTGAGCGATGCTCGACATCGATGTAATTGACGAAATTCCGCTTTGACTCGCCCTCGACCGGCGCGGCTGCACGGCGGAGGGAACGTCATAATCTCGAGGCAAGAGAGCATGCAGGGAGGAAAGTTGGCGAAAACGGTGTCACGAGCAGACTAATGTTCGCCTTTTACGCCGCGACGCGAGTGTCTGGCGCGCGTTGACACCGGTGGAGGAGCCGCGCCGCGCGGAAACTTCGCCCCACGAGCGCCGAGGCAGGCCCTCGAGAAAGTTTTATGATTAAGGAATTAATTACAGCGGGGATCCGCCGGTTTCATTAATGACCGATTAGAGAGATATCTCGAGTGTTTGGGATAAAGGAGCGTCTCTTGGTAACCTGCCTCGGTGAATTCCCTGATTTTCGACCCAGGCGAGTCCGTAATTTCGACCTCTCGCGTCGCTCCCGCTCGACCAGCTCCAAACTTTTCTTCTCTCGCGCATCTTTTTTCCCCCTGTCTCCAACCTCCCTCCCTCTCTCTCTCTCTCTCTCTCTCTATTTCTCTCTCTTTCTCGGCTCCTCCTCGAGAGTTTACAATCCGAAACGATGCTGGTAGTAAAACGAGAAATTCCGCGGAGGCAGAGAGATGGTACGTCGATTGAATGTCTTCATGGTAACTAGTCCTTAATGAAGCAAACTTTTATTTTACTTTCCACTCTTATTCCCGGACTTGCCGCTCTGCTGTCTCATAGAGGGTGGCTCTTCTGGTCCATCTACGCGCAAACGCATACCCCGTCTGAAGTTTACCTTCGCGGACATACACGCACGCGTATACCTCTTTTTCAATTTCTTCCCGTGATATTCGGCGGATCCGCCTCTCTGTCCGTTCGTACGGATAAATTTAATCACTCGGCGACCGTCTCGGATCTCGATCTCGAAAGCAATTTGAACGACGCGAGTCTAACGAGTTTAAGCGGGTTAAAAGGAATTGTCCGTTTCGAGCGTCTCGATTCATTTCGCGGTTCGTTCCTAGTTTATATTCCTTCGCGGTTCCATTCGTTCCTACTTACGCAATTACCGCAGCTGCTTCCGCGGGCCTAATAAACTGCGCTGGGAGGCGACGTAATTAGAGCCGGGACACGTAGGACGCGCAGTTTCCCGAATTCTCGCAGACGTCGCGGCGCTCGCGCGATCCAGCGGATTATCGTTAATTCGCGGCGACCGGTCGATCGGCGATATTCGCTCGGCGGCGACTTGCTCGATCTGTAACCCGATACGAAATCTCGAATTACAAGCGGAACAATTCTTAAACATCGGAGCATTCCTTCTGTCCTGTCCGTCAAGCAGCCTGTCTCCGCTCGAGTCGACGGATGAATCGACGTGTACAACCGCTAGGCGTCAAAGACAAAACATCGGCTCGAGATGGTATCGCGACCGATTGATCCACGGTTAAGTAAGTCAACTTACGATACGTCGGTTCACTGACCCTCCCCCGTCGATCGTTGCACGGATAACGTTTGCCCGGATGATGGGTGGCTAGACGCACGGATTAATTAGTCGAGAGGGAGAACCGCCATCGGAGCGGAGATTCGGAGCGGAAATAAGAGTAGAACGATCGCGGAACAAACGGTGGAAAGGATATGCCTGGAACGGGGGAAGATCGGTCGACCGGTTCGGCGAAACGGTCGAGATCACGCGCCGGAATCGATATATCACCGGGATCCGGAGTCTTACGGGGAGAAAAAGAAAGTCGTGCCCTTTAAGCGAGACGTCAGCTGTCACGGTTAGAAACGATAACAGATTCCGATGTAACAGCGCGGATCCGCTCCGACGATCGCTCTTCCCTCGCCCGCCGTCCTTCCTGCTTAATTAATCCTTCGCCGTGAATTAACCCGCGATCCTGTCCGGCACGGCCCGGCTATTTTATTAAACGCCATTTTTCGCGCCGATCGATCAACGCGCGATTTCTGCGGGCAGGTGGCACCGTTTCGAGGTATCCGTCGGTGCCGATCGAGCAACGATGCCATATTCCAAGCGGACCAGTCGGTAGGTCGCTCCTCTTTATTCATAGCCTCGTCTTCCCTCGACTTTTACCACATCTTCATCGCGTCGGAAAAGACTCTACTTTCGCCTTGTTAGCAAAGTAAATACCGGTCCGGGAACGGTCGCAGCGTTGGGTGCATCTGCTTCTCGCGACGCTAACAAAAGCGTCGCGTCACCCGGGGCTAGGGACGCGAGAGGTTAGGGTGGATGCCTGCGAACGAGGATCCGGCCAATCGAACGTCAGGTTGCAGGCTGCACCGGCCAGACAATTAGGCGTCGATCTAAGCCCGTGACCGTTTCGATCCTAAACAAATAGGCTTACGATGATCCGTAATGGGATGACGGCGTGTCACGTGGTATCCTATAAATCCTTTTACGACGCGTACTTCTATTTACAGCGGGGGGGCACAAAGGGTAGAGGACTGAGTCAGAACGCTCTTCTTGTCCCTTCTCCGTCGTGATCAGGGTACCAATACACCGGCCGCGCAAATAAACCGACGGTAAATAAAAATTCTCCACCGTGCCGCGGAAGTAGGAGCACGTGAAATGCCTGCGATACGAGGCAGTGAATCAATTTCGTTAGTTTCTTCCTAGCCGGTTCATCGTCGGGTCTACAACATCGATCGGGCGAAATTTCAACCCGCTCAAAGGAGGAGAGGAGAGCGAGAGATTCCCGATCGAGATGGTTAATTAACGAAGAAACAGTCTCGCTACGAATTTACGATCCGCCGGAGGATCGGACGATCGTTGGACTCGTGCAACGTTTTCCCGTTTTATTACTTATATCCTCCGCGGAATAGAAGGAACGTATTTCCCTCGGCTTTTTTCGCCAGTTCTTCGACGATTTCGCTCGGCAAATCGCCTCCGCGATCGACGCACGCCTCAGTTTCGGAATAATCTCACGAAATCGCAGTCCCGTCTGCTCGGATACGTAGAAGTTATTAATCTCGCGGCCGTAAAAAGGCGAATCGATCGAGTTGGCTGGTTAACGAAGCGGAAGACGGGAATCTATCCGGGCAACTGTCTAGTTCGTTTAGGAAAGCTCCATTCCCGAAGCCCGGTTTCCCGTTCCCTCTCTACGCGGTTGCCCCTCTATTTAGGGTGTATATACGTAGCTCTAGCCGTCAGTTGGCTTATGTCACTCGGGATTAGCGCTGTTTGGACAGAGGAAATTAACTACTACACCCGGGGCGCGCCATCTGCGTGGGCGTGCACGACATTGTGTCGCGGGCATCCCCCTTAAGATTTCGGGGCAATGTAATTCAGCGTCGAAACCGATCCTGAGGGGGTCGTCGTCCGGCCGGAGTGACATTGCCATTTCCGTGATTAGAAATGACCCCGGAGTCAGTTCGTTTCACTCCGATCCTACGACGTTTCTTTTATGTACTACCACGCCGGCCAACGGAGAATCGATGCCGTTAACGCACCCCGTTAATATCCGCTCTCTATGGGAATCCATGACAGACGTTTCTCCGATACGCGTGCCGCAATTAACCCTCGGAGTACGGTCGCGTAGAAAACGGCAACGAAGTCTTTCCAGACCCACACCGATATTCGTGCTCGAGTCTACCTACTTTCATTCTACTATTCCCGCCACTCTCTCTTTCTTCTTCTCCTTCGTCCCGTCCTCAAAATCGCGACCGTAGACGAGCGACGCGACGAATAGACGCTTGGTTACCCTAGACCGATATATAAATTTTTACTATACTTGCCTTACATCTAAAACTACTTGGTTCGGGATATTATTTAGTGGTAAGTAAAATAAAAAAATTGGATTCACGTTCGTATCTCTTTTCTAATCCGGAGGAATAATTTTTCCTATTTCCATAGATATCCGTTGCAAGTGGAAAATTGTTTCAAAGACATCTGCCCTTTTTCGCGCTTTCTCTTAATATCGCTCTGTAGTAAGAGGTATCCGAGAAAGAGAAAAAACTGACCGCTATTGCGCAAAGAAGCGAAATAAAAGGTATTTCAGTGGAAAGCGAGGAGCGAAGACTTACCTCGCTACTGGCACTCCCAACTTCGTCGCTAAGCTTTAGCACGGTAGATAAAATAGCCGGGTCTCCGAAGACTGTCACCGTATCGCGAGGGTAAATCCACACCCACCGATCATCTCGCCGTTTGGAAATCGCGTCCACTTTCATTATTATCTCCATGGTCGTGAAACGTCGTTTCAAAGATGTCTCGAATATCCGGGAGAGAGACCGCGTAGGATTTTGCGTAAAAACCTGTAGCCAGACGCGTGGCACGCGAATTCTCGAGATAGCCGTGCCTACGAGACCACTCCCTTTCGATCCTCTGTTCCGTTTGGAACCCCGTTGGATCGGGAAGCGCGGAGGATCGGAGCGACGCGATTAGCTCGAGGCTGCACCTGCGGCGGCCTGAATCTCGAGGTGGTCGCGTAACCGGTCATAAATAAAGATCCCGTCCTGGCGGTTGATCGATTGTGTAAATAAAGATCGCGGGTCTCTCGGTACGTGGAAGCAGCGACGGCGATCCCGCTGGTCGGATTATCATGGAGCACGCAGGTAGGCGCCGAAGGAATCTCGACGCTGGCCGAACCGGACGAGGTGGGACGGTACCGAGACTCGCGCGGCGAGTAGCACGCGGGTCGGGGCCGTGCTGTGCCCCAGGTAAGATTTTCGCACCCGGCGGTAAGCTCGTTAGCGAGAGATTGCGATCAATGACCGAAGATGAACGCGTTCGCACGGTGCGGACAGAGTAACGCGTGTTGCGCGACGAGCGCCGCTGGACCCTCGGTAAAAACGTGCAACGAAGATAGGCAAAGAGATCGAGGTTGCTTTGCAAGCGTTGCCCAGCGGTATACCGCTCGGTATGCTCGTTAGTGCCGGTCTCTTGCATCCTCCTCCACCTCCGGCCCCTATCTCTGCCCCTCTTAATACGCGTTATCCGATACCACCGTAGGTGGTTACGCCGGTAATTGCGTTCACACTTAACCACCTTGTCCGCCAGGGGATAACGATTCGAGGCTTCCTTCGCGCCGAACCACCGAACACCCTGGTAAATATACTCGTAAGGCGACGCCGATCTCGCCGACGCTATCGCGAGTCGCGTCCCGAACGAAAATGCGCCGAAACCGACCTCCGGCGGAGACGCCATCAATGTCGGCCACGCTTTGACGCGTCTCGCGTGTCGAATACGGTAAGCTCTTCGGAATTACTCGCGAGCATTCGACTCGACCTTTGATAGCGAGGCTTCTCCCGATTCGTCCCGCTGTTCGTTAAGTTTCCGCGGAATTAGAGAGAAGAAACGCGTGGCTGATGGCTCGTAAAATTTCTCCTCGATGTCACCCGAGGAAATCTGCCGGAGGTAGGTTGCAAGATTCGGGCCGACGAACGAGATATACCTGGTCGATGGAGGAGGGTTTTCGGATCGAAGGGCAGCGGGTTCCCCTTGGACCTTGGCGCAGGGGGTCGAAACAAGGTTGCAAATTCAATCCGCCGCGGACGCGGATATCCCCGCGGGACGCTGGAGATGTATGCAAATAGAGCAGCGTCGACCGGCCGTGGAAAATAAGTAAGAGTGTACAGATCCGTCGCTGCCACCGCCGTGCGCAAATATTTTTTGAAGTGGCCGTGGCTGCGGGCCACAAAGTTTCCGGCGTGGCGTGCGAGCGTAAACGGGGGAGAGAGAAAGGGGAGAGAGAGAGAGAGAGAGAGAGCGCCGCACAGGGTCGAAATTAAAGACCGGCGATATTGATGCTTGAACGGGCCAATTTGCGTTCCCGGCAATTTTCAAGCCGCCGAATCCGAGCGGGACACAGCGTTGTTTCGTTTGAACGCCGCTCGCTTATTTGCTCGCGTCCCTGCCGGGCCGGGACGCTTTGACGGACAGCGTCACGAGGCAATAAGAAACGGGCTGATGAATTTCGTTTTTGTACGCCGCGCCGCTCCGATTCCACGTTTACTCGCGGCAATCGATCCAGTCTTATTCGAAAATTATACACCCCGAATCGGCGCCTCTCCGCGTCCAGTCGTCGGTCTCCGTCCGAGCACAGCTGCGTTCCCGGTTCTGTTGCGCCGCTGTCGAGTTTCACCGGGATTCCGAGTTCCTCTTTTAGGCGTGCCGTAAAACCTCCCATCTAGTCCTCCTCCTTCGTTTAACCCCTTGTCTCGTATCGCCGAGGCACGCCCGCGGAGAGGATCGACAAAGTACAAAGGCAGGCTGTACCCGCGACGAAGTTTAGTTCGAACTCTAACTTCGTCTCCGATCTCCCACGGTCCCGGGACTATTACATGCAAATTATGCACGCCGCTTCCGCGTTTCGTTGTTTAACGCGGCGAAGAAATCACGAAGCGCGATCGAGGAGTTCTTCCGACGAGGGGACGGTTGCTTTGTCATTTTCTAACCGACCATGTTCGTTTCGTTTCCAACGGGGGTGCAACATTTCGGGTTAGATCCCTGGATCTCGGCGGATTCGATCGATTTAGCAGCTCTCGTGGAAGCGTGTCGGTGGAATCGGGTAGCGGGCTGTCGATGAGAAGGGAAGAAGCGGAAAGCCAGAGGAAGAAGGTAATCGACCGAAGGAAGCTTTCTTCGAATCGATGAAATTTAACTATGCCCTCTTGGTTCTTTGGTCGCTCGAGCGAGCATTTGGCTCGGAGCGTTTCGCGCAGTCCGACTCGGCCGATTCTTTTCGGCTTCCGTTCCGTATACAGCTTATCCCGCGCGATGCTTCGCTCCCTCCGCGGTATCTACATAATCCAATATATGCTGATGCCGAGGTTCGACCGGGGTCGAAGGTCCATGCGAATCGTTTGTTAGCCCGGCCCGTCCCATCTCGAACCAACCAACCAACGAATCCCCTATTTTTATTATGTCTACCGGGAAATCTAGCATCTCCCTGGTTTCGTCTACGAGCAACCATCTGGCGAGTGATGTCGGCATCGCAGGTAATCCGGTAAACATCGGCGGTCGAGCTCCAATTAGCGTCTGTTTGCTCCGCGCGTTCCTTCCGCCCTTTTGACCATCATCCGTTTCTTCCTGCCTCCAGCCGCGCATCCGGGTTTTAATTAAAATTTTTAAGAAGCCTGCTCTTTTTCCACCGCCGATCGACCTTCCGAGGTTCGTTGGCGACTTGGTTGGCGGTTAACCGAGGCGGTGGAGGAGTAGGAGCAGAAGGAGGAAGGGGTCTCGGGATAAAGAGTCTTACACGGTCGGCTGACCGTTTGGAAAAAATTCTTCGTCGTCGAGATGTTACTCGGCCGTGATTCGAACGGATGCGAGTATCGATTCGGTTGTTCTTATCTGCCACGAGCGACGAAGGGGAGTTAATTGCCGGGAGAGGAAGGAATTTCGGTAGTATCTGGAAAAGTCGCTGGAGAATCTCCGCCCGTTTACTTGGCCGCGTTTATCAGCAGATGCTGGCGAACGATAATATTCTTCCGTGCATTCCGTGGACTGGAAACACACGGAATAATTGCGCGTGCACGAAGAGAGAGCGGAATGTAGAGCGAAACACGTCGGGGTAACGGGTGCACGAACGTCGAAACGACGACGGGAACTAGGAAGGGAACCACGATGGGAACTAGGAAGGGAACTACGACGGGTTCGCCGTATTTCGAGTATGGCACGATTATTTCGGAATTCCCGAGGCACGCTTCGTATTTACTCCACTTGGCTTTGTTTCTTCCTTTAAGCGTTCCTTCCTATTTCCGTAACGACGTACGAGGATCAATTGTTGGCAACGTTTGCATTCTACGTCGCATGCGTTTCAGCCAAGAAAGGAATTTGAATGTAAATGCTTTGGTCGCCTCGGTTGCATGTTTTCCTAGAGTAAACTGATGGAACATGCAACGTCGAATGCAAATGACGCCGACGGTCATTGCAGATTGCCACGGAAATATATAGCGGCCCGTGCCGCGAACCACCGCGATGGAAAGAGACCTCCGAACGCGGAGGGATGGAGAAAAAAAGGAGAGAGAGAGAGAGAGAGCGAGAGAGCGGAGGGAGAGGTACGAAGAAAACGTAACGACTGCCGCGACCACGGTGTATACGTAACACGTTGAAGCTCATGCACGATTATAATAAATTGCTCCGATCGGCGTACGGATAACGGCGAGGGGAACGATCGTCAGAATTGTAACCTTTAAGCTCGTCGAGCCTTCCGAGAAGCCTTTCCTGGGCGAGACAATGCGCGATCGTTGCTTGAAAAATCGCGAACAAAGGGGAGCTCGTGTCCTGGAAGTATTTAACCTGACCACCGGGCCCCTCCCTCGCCCTTCCGCGCCAACCGTAATTCGACAATTTCCAGGCACGAGCTTCGAAACACGCGTTCCGCGAGCTTTCCACGGCAACTGCCACCGATCCGATACACCCGTAGGTCGCGGCGTCGAGTCGCGTCGCGTCGCGTCGCACGTCACGCGAGATGTCTCCTGGTTCGATGCGTGAGTCCGGATGATTACCGAAGCTTTCGCCATCCCCTTCGGCTCGCGGAACGATCCCGCCCCTCTGTCGCGATCGAATAATTCGAAGAACGAAAGCTCGAAGCAATTCCGCGTCATCGGAAAGTCCGGTCGATGTTTCGAGGCAATTCCGTGGCTGGTAAGGGCTTATCACCGGGTGGCACGGCATCCAACAGCCTCGACACGGGAGCTGGTCTCCTCCTATAGAACTTCCACGAGGGTTGTTCCTCCCTCTCCCCCCTTCCCTCTATCTCTCTCTCTCTCTCTCTCCCCGTCCCGTCCACGACCCTCTTACCGCCATCCCCGACTCCTTCTTCTCCACCTATTCCGCCTCCTTCTTGGCTCCCTCCTTTTCCACTCGGAGTCGACCTCCACGCCACCGCCCCTCTGTGCACGTCGCTCGGGCTCGCTGCTCGAATTCCAGCAGCGAAGAAGGATCGATAATGGATCCAGCCGGCTTTCCAGTCTATTCTATACGCATCATTTGACACCCGGTAGACGTAAGGAGAGAACGGAGGAACCGCGAACTTCGCTGCGACGGCAGAGGGAGAGGCGCGAAGGCGAGAGCGAGACGCGGAATTCAATAGATAGAAATCACTGGCATTGTCGGGCCGCTATATGACGCGACGAAATCGTGGAAAATGAGACGATCTCGAGGCCGAGGAGGAAGAAAAATTATATCGACGCCGGAATCCCTTAAGATCCACCGTTCGAGCTGCTCCCCTTTCATCCCCTGCTTCTCTCTCGCCATCTTTTCCTACCCCTTCGCCGTTCTTCCGCTTCTCTGCGCCTCGCGAGGGTCAAGCTTTCCCTCGGCCACCCCCCGAGGCCCTTCGCCGCGAGTAACGACGGCCAAGATGCGTTCTGACAGCGGCGAAATCCTCGCGAAAATACCTCCGTTCATACTCATTTCCTTCCTTTCTTCCGTTTCCGCCCTGCACGCCGACGTCCTCCGCCCGTAATCCTATCTATACGAGTCCAGAGACGAGCCGGACTCTCCTCGAGGATTCTCCCGGAGGACTCCTCTATCCCCCCATTGTCGGACGCTTCTGCGGCTCCCCGCGGGTCCTTCGTCACCTTTCACGACCCCGAGATGCTCCATTTATAACGTCGTCACCCTCTCTCGATCGGCCGCGATTTTTTTCTTTTTTTCTCTCCTTTTTCTTCTCCATTCGCCGCACAAAGGACGGATTTCTCCACCCCTCCTCTTGCACGGTTCTCTCTTACGGTCACTTTGCCGATCGCGCTGCGGACGGAACGGCTCGGCCCTGTAACCGGATGATTGGCGAGCAAACAGTCTCGGGGATAAAGAAAAGAGGAATCCCCTGGCGGCGGGAATCGTTTGGAGAACGTTCGGAGAATACGAATTCTCGCTAAAGCGAGCGGCAGTCTGGCTGAAAATGGATCGTCGGGCGAGAACGGAGAGAGGACCCTGGCCGAACCAAGAGATCGTATGCTAATGGCGTTGGGTTTCGTGTTCCCGTAAAAATGACTTAACCGAGCCGTCACTCGCCCTTCGCCGGCGCCAAGATTGTTTTTGCCTCGATAAGACACGACCGTGGCTGGACTGGTTAACGGAAGCAATTCGTTCTTTCCTCCTCCTCCTCCTCCTCCTCCTGCTGCCTCTTGGCCCGGTCTTTTTTCTCCTCTGCCGACAACAACAGGTCGAGAAACGGATGTAGAAGGAGCCTGGTAGCTCGGGCCCTCGTCCGGAGCTGGAGTTTTCGAGACGGCCGAGGCGAGATTATAATTATGCAAATGCCTTGTTGCGGGGAAGAAGAGAGCGAGCAACAGATGTCTGGAACGGCATCTCCGCGAAAGAGCGTCACTCCGGCGCACAGCGGCCGCAGCGTTCTCGCAGCGTTCCCGCAGCTCCAAGGGCCGGCCACGGAATACGAGGTGGGGCTCGAAATGAAGAATGGCTCGGAGACGTGGCAGTATTCCCCGTGGCCCCCTTGCGGCTTTCGTTTCTCCTCTGGCAGAGCCGAATCGCGTCGCTGGATACTCCCGTTGCTCCGGCAAAGACAGGTGGCACGGATTGCGGCCTCCGACGCACCTGTGTTTCTTTTTATGAACCCCGGCATCGCGGCCGAATTGCCACTCGTAAAGTCCCTCTTCTCCGCGGTAAACCGATCTGCTCCGTCGCAATATCGCGAGTCGAGGAGTCGCGTCCCGGGAATGGAATACGAAAACGGAGGCCATCGGCGGGGCTGATACACCCGGCGTCGCGAGTGTTCTTCGCGTGGAAAATTTCGTTACAGCCGGGCGAAAGAGCGGAGCTCGAAGTTGCCAGAAAGTTGGAAAACGGTCGGCGAATTACGCGCGTCTACCACGGCGTTTAATCCGCTCGAAACCGCAGAGGCTAATTGGAAGTTACGAGTATCGCCGAGTCGACCCGTTTATAAATCGCTTCGTCCCTCGCTTCGTCCTCGCGTAATACGCAAGACGATTCTTCCGCTGCTCCGTCTCTCTCTTTCTCTCTCTCTCTCCCTCTCTCTCTCTCTCTCTCTCTCTCTGCGAATCCGAGACGGTTGCCGAAGAGGTGCCGGCCCTTTTATCGCGGGGCACGGACTTGGACGAAGAATTCTTATTACGGAGTGGCTGCGCTCGCGCCCGGAGAAATCTCATTACCTCGTGCGGGGATAGAATTGCGTTGACGAAAAGTTCGAAAGGAGGTGTTAAGGCTCGCGCGCAAAGAGAAAATCGAAGGAGACAAAGTCCATCTGGCCGGACCACCCCGGTCCTCCGACCCTCTTTCTTCTTCCTTCTTCTCTTCGCCTTCCCCGACCAACCCACCCTCGTCCAACCCGACCTACCCTCGCGCTGCAGCGCCGAGGCGGCCGCGGGGGCGAAAGGGAAACTCAATTTTCCACGGATAATAAAAAACAGAGTATTACTTAGAGACGCGGAATGAACGGAAATGAAGTTTGCGTTTCCGTGGAACGGGACGCCGCCTCGTTAGACGCATTCTTCCGGCGCAATTATTCTCCTGCGAATTCGGGTTTTAACTCGACCAAGGATTCGGTGGAGAGTCGTTCCACTGGGGGACATTGCGTGGCAATCGAGTTGCCGCGCGTGGATCCTCTTCTCCTCCTTCGACTTCTTCTCTCGGCTCCTCTCGCTCCGTGTCGCAATTGCTCGCCGTTTCGAGCCGCGTTCACGGTATCACGGAGTTGCGACACAGGTGTATCAAAGGGGAAATCGATGCCCGGCAGGATGGTAAACGCTGCACGGATACACAATACACCGGGAAGATTAATGATAGCGGCCCGGTATCATTGGCGCTGGAATGCATCCCGGTGTTCATTCATCATCCAGCGCGCTCGGGTCGCCACCATTCTGTCCGGCGACTTATTATTTATCACGACGAATCCCGCGTCTTCCGCCTTACGACGGCCGTCCCGCGAGAGAAACGCGTTTTCCACCCCACCGATCCACCGGCCGAGACGCAACGAGCTCTCGTAAATTACCCTAGACTCGGTTACCGCGAGCTGCTCGTCACCGATCTATCTCGCCGGTCGAACGATAATTAATTCGGTGCCGCGCGATCGGAGAAGACCGAGCGACGCATAACGACAACCGGAGGAGAATGAAAAGTGGAGTGCCGGAAAACGGATGAACCGTGATTACGGTTACGAGTAGACGCGGCCGCGTATGCAGGCAGCCAGGGACACCGAACGATCCATTAAACTATCAACCGACCATTGATTTACGTTTCCTTATTGGCTGCTTCGGTGCCTCCTTATTATAACAGCTAAATCGAGTCGTAAATCAAACGAGCTCGCCGGGAAAAATCCTCGCAACGAATTTATACGACACCCCCTGCCTCGTTCTCGCTAATCTCTTTTTGCCCGTGGTCCACTTACGGCACCGGGTCGTAGAAATTATAATAGAAATCACGGATCTCCGTATCGGGTTCCCGGTAATGACGATTTCTCGAGGTAGCTACCGGGTTGTCTGTTCGCTCGAGTTCGAACACGTTTCGTTACCGTTTCCTGCCGAATATACCGTGCCATCGCGAAGCGGACACACGGTGAATTAAACATCTGGTTGCCGAACGGGGTCCGTTTCACGGACAGTTTGTATCCTTCGTCGTAAATCCGTCGAAGCATCGCGTCCGAGACGTGGAACGCGCTGAAGCTATTACGCGTGCTCGTAAAATAAATCGCTCGCACCTCTGTCCGGGATTAATTTCTCGTCGCGCATTAATCAGCCACCTTATCTCTGGTGCTGCAGGGCCCGCGAGCGCGTGCCACGCCTTCTCGCGCGAAAATCCGAAAGACATCCGGCCTCGGCTCGCGTTCCTCCGCAGAGACAACCGCGAAATTCGGTTCGCGGAGGGCAACGTCTTCGGCTGATTAATCCTCCGCGTCTCGCTCGTTCCCCTCGGCATTCGTCTCGGGCCGGGGCTCGTGGCAGATAATACCGCGCGCGGGCATTATCCGTAGGCGCGGAGAAGAGCTGCACCGGTTGCATCGAGCCGGCTGAGAGACAGCGCCAAGAGGCGCAGGGAGGACGAAGCAACGCCGTCGGGTAGAACGACAGGGTGGCGGATCGCGGTGGAAGCGGGACGAAACGATCGAACGAGCACGGGAGAGACAGGGAAAGGGGGCGAGGGCGGAGGGAAGACGAGTTAAAGAGAGAGGCCAGCCCCCGAAACTTGGATGTAATTACTCCCGTCTAGCGTGTAAACTCTCGTCTTGTCATAGCTATCCGGGCTGCCGGGTTCAGCTGCGCCACCCGGACTCGAAATTACTCCCGCTTCCTTCTGCGAGACTAATCAGCCGCGGCTCCTGCTGATAAAGTAAGAATCCTGTTAAGGGCGAAACCGAGACTCCGCGGCAACGTTCGTCCACGGTCTGCCAACATCCGTGACCAGCTCTCCATCTCTCTCTCTCCCTCTCTCGCTCTCTTTCCCTCCGGCTCGTTATCGTCGCTGTTATCCAACTCGCGTTTCCTCCTCCGCAACTCGGCGTTCCTACGAAACTGCGTTTGGACGAGTGTCGGGAGAGGCGGTTGGCCGTGATCGTAGGCCGGCGAATGGTAGAAAGAAGTTTCTAAGAGAATAGATCGTTGGGAGAACGGTGATCAGCGATTCCATATAAATTCGCGAAGTTTATGGCGGCGCGGAGTTGCCTGCTCGCAGATCCATTACTCGGTATGGAAAAGAATAACCTCTCCGACCGGTAATCGTCGTCGGGCGGACCGGTCCGGAGAAGGAACAATAAATAGCCGGTTTTATCGTATTTTCTGGCGAAAAGGAAGCGGTCGGCCGATCCGGCTGCGCGCCGCGGTGCGCCTAGGCGTCTGGAAATTAGAATGGAAAACGGGTCAGTGGCGTTTGGACCGGTTGGACGGTCGTTCCCGGTGTGGCGTATTCGCTCCACGCGAGTGCGAGATATACGCGTTCGTCGCGGCTGGGAAGAAAGCTCGATCGTCGTTGTTCGCGACGGGAACAAGCGGCTAGCTGGTTCGCGCATGTCGAAGAGGAAACGGCCGACGTACGCGTCTGGCGTGCAGATTGGCTCGCGTCGGTGTGCGTCGACAGAGAGAAAGAGAGAGAGAGAGAGAGGTCGATCGACAACGGACCGTTTACACCTTTATATCATCAATCAAGCGGGGCCCAGGTAGCGCAGGTGTATAAACGCGCGGCATCATTCCGGATTGATCGATGAGCCGGCCAGCGTAAAACGAAAGAGTACACGGCGGAATGGCGGCCAGAGGAACGGGAATGGAACGGAAGCCGCGGCTGCAGAGGGAGCGAGAGGAGACGAGAGAGGAGGAGAGAGAGAGAGAGAGAGAGGGATGGAGAAAATGAGGGAAGAGTCAGTCTCGAAACACAGTCGAAGGCTCGTCTATATTTTAACGGGAAGCTCGACAGAGCGTTAAAACGAGCCGTCAACGTGCCACGGCGCGAGGGTATTAATTACGAAGCGATGGACGTTGAACGCGGTTCCGACGATCCGTCCTGGAATACGCGCGGACTCGTCCCCGACGGATATTACGTCGAGGAGATACCGGAGTCTGGATGGGCTGAAAAAATTCTACCCCCCGCCGGTAATGACTTTCGACTCTAATTGGTCTGCCGCGACCAGCGCCGATCGATCCTTGGAGGAGCTTGTTCCGACGCACCTCGATAAAGCCATTTAGCTCGATCTGCTTTACACGGGTTTTAAGTACGCTTTCGTGTTTGCTTGTTCGTTATATAGACTCGCTAAATGCTACTCCACCCGATGGATCTCGAATGCGCCGTTGCTCGTAATCCGTCCGACGACTGGATTTCCACGCGAACGTCTTGGCGAGGCTCGATTATCCCCCGGTTATACGCGATTTCGGGGGAAACGGAGGCAACGCGGACGCTCGCGGGTTGGCGTCGTTAACCGCACGGTTCCGTGTATCGTGCGTCGCGCGATGTTTCTCGATTTCGGAGAAGCAGCCGGAGGAATCCCGGTCGCGATCGAAATCTCGTTGCACGCGAGGACACGACGGTGTCAGCCTGGTCCCCGCGCGATCGTGCGCGCGTGTACGCTATCGATCGGGCTCGGTGAAGTTTAATTTACCGGGACCACGGGTAAACAATTAAAAGGAGCGGATATATAGAGAACGGAGGAACGAGCGTCTGCTGAATGGCTGCCCGAGTACCACGGGGCGGAACTAATAACATCGAGAACCGATAAACGCGAGTTACGACGTCTGGTTAACATTCCGCGGGCGACTTACCTCTCTCGGAAGAACATTCTTCCCCGTCGATCTATTCTAGTACCAGATCAAGATCCTGCATTAGGTAGCACGCGAACTACCTACGTGCCTAATGTCCCCGTTCAGTTATTCGCGGCAAGAAGGCCGCACGAAGACCACGGCTAATGATACCAACGATCTAACCGCCGTTCACCTGGAAACGCCTCGCGCTCTGCCACGAGCTCGATCCTTTCGAGGATCGCTTCGAGGATCGCGGAATTTACGAGCCGGCAAAATTTCCACCGGTTCCAGTTCCGCTCGTTCCGTCCGAGTACGATATCGCGAGAGCGTTATTTAGGTATAAATCTCGCCAACGGAACCGCGACGGGAGGTGATCGTCGTTAACGCGAACCAACCAGCGATTCCTCTCTCTCTCTCTCTCTCTCTCTCTCTCTCTCTCTCTCTCTCTCTCTCTCTCTCTCTGAGCAGTGGAATTAAGAATTCAAAGATTTCGCGTGTCTCGCGTTCATAAATTACGGCGCATTACCATCCGCGGGGATCCCCGCGTCGAAGAAGTAACCAATCCAGTCGGCGCATAATCATTTCTTACAAGGAACATCAACGAACGCTAATGACTATGTTAACATCCGCATAAATCAACCGCTAAGAGCCGGAGAACCCGCGGGGCCGTATTAATTCCACCTAAAAACCCGCGGTTTACCGATCACCGCGACCACTCGTCGGCCGATCCGACCTCCGAGCGGTCGTCCGCCGTCATTTTTCATAACTCGACGTCCGTTCCGCGTCGTCGATGACTACATTATCGCTGGATCGAATTTACGAGCGTGTAACGAGACTCGAGGTCGAGCGAGCTCGGACGTTTTTACATTCCGTTCGGGTCCATCTGACCGAAGATGTCGGCCAGGAAGGAGCGCCGGTTCCACGGCAGCCAGGTTTCCTCGCTGACGAAATTATCGTGGACTCCGGGTGTCGTTTATTTCCCCAGGGCGACTACGTATTCCTCTCTTAACGAGATTATTGTCGTCCCGGCGCGGACGTGCCGGCCCGATGCGTATCGATATAACCAATCACCGGCCCCCGGTGAAGTACGAACGCGTGTACGCGTTCTCCCCGTGGTGCCTCTCGTTTCCTCGCGCGGAGAGCCGGGCCCTAACGAGAGACACTTTCTCGATCGCCGGCACAACAACAGCTACAACACGGGAAAAATACCGTTACGCGACACCGAGCCGACTCTCCTTATCCCTCGTAGATCAAGCTATTTTTCTCGCCGCGATCGACACGCGGCACCAACGTTTCACGTTTAATTATCGACGGAGTTATGATTCGGAACCGGCGCTGTCCGATGGCTGCCGGTAATAATTAACAAGCACCGGGACTGGTTCACCCCTTTGGTCGACAGCTCTCGGCCCTGCCTCTCCCGATCCGCGGATCGATCTTATCGCTTCGCTTTTCCGCGTTCCTTTCCGCGATTTTCCACTCGGTGTATTCGGTTAATCCGTCGTTGGGACATTTGCGCGAGGATATCGAGCTCGCCGGGGAGGAAAAAAAAGAGGAATATTCAATTACGCGGCGAGGCGGTGGTCCGGACGGAGGCAGCGAGTCGGGCAGACAGGAAAGGAAGCCTCGCTATCGTAGCGTCGCGATAATTACGCGCGTCGCGAGGGGGAGGGCTAAGTGGCAGGCAAGCAATCGGGTAGCAACTCGGCTCGGTCCCGTTTCCTCGCAATTCCCGTTGGCATCGGATTTCGCGATAGGCCCAGCCCGGTGACCGATAACGGGCAGCGGCGGCAATGAGGCGTCGGTCCTGCTACCAGGAAGAGCGGCGCCTGTGCCACGGAGAGCGAGGTCGGACGCGGAGAGACGTCCCCGTCAGGCAGACGCGACAATAAAGCTAATTGTGGCCCTAACGTGAGAAAGCCTGACCGTGCGTTCGTATATACGAGAGATTTCAATTACGCCTCGTTATGCCGGCAGATGGGCATAATAGTCCTTTTAGCGTTGCTGCCGACGCTTTAGGCGTTCCGAGAGAGCCGTCCGGAACGCCTACGCCGTAGTCGGCGCAGCCGAGCCTCCGGCCAAGCTGCTGCCTACCTCCTTTGCCGCAATAACCGGCAAAACGGCTGACGGATAAAAATGGAATTTCGCGGGAAATCCGATTTACCCGCCCCTTCCTTCCCCCTATACACGCCGTTCTATTAGCCGTTTCTGCTTGTCCGCTCCGGGCTACTCCAGTGGCGGAAAGCTTTGTAGAAATACGGACGCGTAGCTAACCTTTGCGGGCAGATCCGGCGAGTTTCGAACGTACCGACGCGGATTTCCCAACGGAAAGATCGCCGCGCGTCTTCTCGAAGTGGAGCAAGCGTCGCGAGCGGGATAGCTCCGAGTAATTCGGCAATTTAGCGCGCGTACGTGTCGCGCGGTACGTGGGCCGTCGTTTACCGAGCGTGTCTGGCTACCTGAACCCCGATCCGGCGTCGGAATTCGCGGCGAGGATAATTCCAGAGGGATTAATAGATGGCCCAGCACGGCGATTACGCGTCTCGCATGACGAATCGCCGGTTACGGGATTTTTCGTGCCGGGTGATTTTCACTTAGACCCTGGACCACGCGTACCACGGCTAATTATACGAGCGAGTAGGCGTACCGGACCGGGTAGTTAAACGCGGTCGCGCTACACTAATCGCTCGTGTACCGGCAGTAGTTTCGTTCGTTAGTCGGTCGGAGGTAAAAAGCGATTCGAGATGGTGGCGCATTGCGAGTTCCATTCGGAACTGGCGAATTCGAGGCACGAACGAATTCCTCCGACGCGTACGTGTACCGGTAAGAGGGAAATTGATACGTTATTCGTGGCACCGGCAATATAATCAACGTATTTACCCAGACTGAAAAACAAGTAGCGTGCAACGAGCGTATTTATGCGCAACAGCGAAAGGTTTAACGAGGTGCCCGCGGCCATCGCGTACACGGCCGTACCGAGCCACGCGTAGTCGTATAATTCAAGACACACGCGCTGCTTTCCGAACGCCTTGCCCGCGCGCTGCTCGCGCGCGTCGACGTCGCGAGGACTACTTATTACGCGTCTCGACCACCGCCGCAAACCCCTACGAAGTCCCGGATGAAAAACCGTCTAGCAAACGGAATTTTCCGCCTCGAATCCGCTCTTTCTATCCTTGGATACTTGGAACCAAAGCCTCCGTCGGGCACGGTAGCGCGAAACTTTCGATACCGATCTCTGTCTTTCTACCGATTTCCGCGTAGGATGCTTCGGTATCGCTGGAAATTCAATTCCAAAATCACCGTCGCGCGTCTTCGTCGCGATGCATCGAATCGCGAAGAATTCTGGAACCTTTACCGATCCCCGGGACGACGGTGGTTTCTCCACGGCGACGCGGGATCGCGTGGCTGGAAATACGGGCCGCTGTCAGCGAATAAATCGTGGAACAAAAACCGGCGAGCGCTTCCCTCCTGCCGTTCGAATCCCTCGCTTTACGACGGCCCTGCCTCCGGGAGATCGCTTGTTCCTGTCCCCGTTTCGCGTACGGACGCGTTAAATCCGTCGTGAAAGGGTTAAAGGAGGATCGGGCCGCTTCTGTAAACGCGGATCGAGCGTTTCTCTTGTCGCGGGTAGCCACGGCGAACGGTCACAATGCGTCACGATTTCGGCGACGGCCACGGATCACGGCTTGATCGTTATTAATGGCCACGCGGTCATTGTGCCAGCCCCGCTGCGAAAGCGTTCGCTGTGCTTGCAGCCGCGCTTGCAGCCGCGCCGCGCACCCGATTTCTCAGCGATTCATTTTCGGCTGGTTACGACCGGTTCCGACCCCGCGCTATTTATCGCCGCCGCTCGTTAGTCCAGGATTCTTTCCTCGTTTGTTCCGAACGTCGAAAATCGCCAGTCTGGCCGGAAAGCGCCAGCCGATTTACGTCCTCTCGCGCCGTGTTCGATCTTCGCGGTGTCGAGGCACGGGGAGAGGCAAGATGTAGGACAGACACGAGAGTTTTCCATTTTCTCTGTCATCGTGTTGGATTATCGCGAAATTATCGCGACACAAATTCGGGTAGCGCGAAGACTCGAAGATCGGGTGGATTCGGGTGACCTCGGCTCCTGTCGGGTTTGCGGAAATTTCGAGAAGTTTCTGGCTAGAAAATATGTAAACATGCGGTCTCGCGTGAAAACACACGACGTTGTTGCGAAGAATTCGGAGTGGAAGAACTGCGTGGCACGATATAAACAGAGGTGTGACCGCGTGCTCGGACGTCGCGTACGCCGTTGCCCAGTATCGCCGAGGAATTCGGAAAGGTCGGACGCGTGTTTCAAAGTGTGCGCGAGTTTCGCAATAGTTAAAAATCGTTCGAAAAAGGCGACGAGTGACGCCGAGAGGGTAGCCGCGGTAGCAGGCAGCGGAGTAGAAGACGACGCGCACCGAAGGAAGGTAAATTTGGCTAAAATACGTAGAATAGAAACGTAGTTAGACGTGTGCGTGTATAGCGAGAAGCGTAGACTGAAGAACGACGATTATAAATGTACGGAATAAGTAGCTATTCGCGAGCGAGTATCCTTCGTTACTCGCTTCTGCAGCGAACCCTCCTGCAACACGGAAGCCGTATTAAGCGAAACCTTAAACCAATAGAAATCAGGGGAATACGTCCGTGCTCTATCAAAGCAGAGTTCACGAAGTGTCGTGCTATATCGAAATCGTGTTAAGGGAAACTTGAAACGTAACCGGGAAGTTTTCAAAGCGCCGCGTTACAGGAGAATTCGCTATAGGTCCCGATAATTCCCGAAGCTCTTAAATCCCAATTACGAGCGGAGCCAACCGCCGAAAGCGAGCGAGACAAAGCCTCGCGAATCGCGATCTCCTCGCGACGAGTACAAAGCGGCCGGAAGGATATTAAAAGGCGTAAAATATCGCGCGAGTTCTCCGAGGTAATTCACCGTGTGTCAAATCGCGGTCTATTACCGCGACGTTTTCGCCGATTCCCCTTTCCGCTCGGCGCCGGATAACGCAGATTTTTCCGGCGCAATCGCGACGCGGGGAGCGTTTGTCATCGGCTGGCACGAAAATATAAATCGTAAACAGGCCAGACCGAGCCACAGGTTGAGAGGGGGTGACGCAGAAATGAGAATAAACTCGACGGCGCGACGCGTTTTCTTGGTCGACGCTATGCGCCCCTGCCTCGAGCCACGCCACCCTCTTTATTATCGAGCACGTACCGAAAAACGCGCGCGCCCCGCCCGTGGCCGTTCCACCGACTAGTTTCACGCGAACCAGCCAATTTCTCGACGTGTCGAACGACTTGGCCGTCTGCGGAACGCCGCCGCGGAATACGTCGCACTGGCACGTGGGTGGAGACGCGAATTCCTTGATTTCGTTACTCCCTCCTCACCGTTTTACTCCAGGAACGCGGCCGGGGTTCCACGTACTTATCTTTCCGCCGGTTCCGCCATTTTTTCCTCTAAATTTCTTTTCCGCGTTTCCTCGCTCGGACCACGCGGAGGCGTGTATCTTAATTTCGGAACCTGTTCCGACGTTTGGGTCACGTTCGTGCCAAGTCAGTTTCCAGAATGAAATCGCAGCGTTTAGCGCGCAGGGAAGTAAAAAAAGAAGAGACTCACACGTGTCGGATAGTTTTAAACCCAAAACCGATCCCTCGATACGTGCGTAATACCGAAGATCCTCGAGGCTGAAAGATCGCTATTGGCAGATCTGTTGCCATCGTTGCAAAACCGCAGTTAATTCGCGACAAATTCCTTTCGAGATTGTCCGTGTAATAATCGCGATATTCAGCTTCCGGGCGGTTCTGAGATCCTGCTGCTAACAGCTCTGACGCGTAAGCGAAAGATAAATCCGTCAGTCGCACCGTGCAATTTAAATTCTTTCCGCGTCGTTTACCTACCGTATTGTTTTACGCGTTTTTTCTCGGATTCTCAAACGAACGGTTAAATTACTAGTCGACTGGCTAGAACGAGCGGCTCGCGTGTATAGGCACGTAAGAATTCCTCGTGATTAAGCACGACATTCGTAGACGATCTATCGGTTTCTTCTCTCCAGACGTCGTTGATTCCATTGTCTCACCCGTCCGCGAAAAAGTTTGATCGTTCAATAGAATTAGAGGGTCACCTACTCGCGATGACTTCATCGGCCGATGAAATACCGCGCGCTTTGTAAATGCCGGCAGACTTGCTAACCGTCCGATGTTGGTTACAGGCTAGGCGAATTTCGAGATTGCATCTCGCAGGGAGAATCTCGCCGGCTGTTGGCGCGGAACGAGCATTATCCGGAGGCCCTAGAAACCCTAGCATACGGGCACGAAAGTTTAAAGTATTGATTTCCCGGGGATCGCCACTAATCTTCAACGTCAGGTGAGTTACAGGGTTTTCTCCCATTTCCTCCTTTCCAGCGTGCTCCTCGAGAGAAAGAGAGACGGGCAGAGAGAGAGAGCAAGAAAGAGCTCCGTTCTCCGTTTTATCGCCCGAACGACTGCTCGATTTTCGAGCGTACGAATCGACAAATCGAATTCTAGCTGTTTGTTCACCCTGCCTCCTTTCTCTCCTCGCCATCTTTACACAGGCCCGTGTCCTCTCTCTCTCTCTCTCTCTCTCTCTCACTCTCTCTCTTTCCCTCCCCCGCTCTCTCTCTCCTACGAGTATTTCCCGTGCAACCTGTACGCGTGTGTAGCACGAGAGAATGGACTGACGCGATTCAATTTGAAAAAACGGAAAACAACCAAGGCGTCCTCTCGTCGTCTTCGCCGGCGTCGCGGGGGCGAAACAATATTTTAACCGGGGCTCGGAGGGGCTTGAAGGGTCCTTCGTCCCTTCGTGCTCGAACGGGGGAACGCCTTCGGAACAGTAATAACAAATATATACCTGCCAAACACTTTGCGTGTCGATAAAAGCAGCTGCTCGCTTTTGAGGTGCAATCTACTCGAGCGTTCCTTACGACGCCTCGCGTCTCGCGTCTACGCGGCAGAGCACCCCGCGGAGGAGCTCCGTTTTCCAATTACCATCCGTGAGAACGTAATATTTCCGCGCGGTTCCGAGGAACGCGGCTTAAAGCGATCGCGGGGCGGTTGGGAAAGCGAGCGGAGGCATCGCGGAGACACCAGACACGGTTGCTCGGCTTTACGTATGACACACGCCTCGCCGTGTCCTCTTATCGTTAAGTAGAATCGATATCGTGTCGCGCCCAGAAGCCCCGGTCACGCCCCTGCAGGTTACTGCACCCATCGGCCTGTCGACCAGCAGCGGCGATCGTTAAATCTTTTCGCGGGTATCGGCTCGGTTATTGTATCCCCGGCATCGACGACCACTCGATGACTCGCGATTCCCGCCAACCGATATACCACTCGCGGCTTCTCTCTTGGGCCTGCAGCGTCACGAGCCCCCTACGCTCCCTTATTTGTCAGAGCTGCTCGCCGGCGTCGTTTCGCTCGTGACAGCTCGCCAGGCACGACCGCCACACGATCGAGACATCGCCGAACGGAAAATCGCACCGCCAGATATAT
>NIJG01000050.1:1267824-1310553 GCA_002201625.1 Euglossa dilemma | reverse complement strand
GAGACGCTGGTCGGCGCGGCGATTATGACGCGAAAACTTTTAATTAAACCGGCCGTTGGCCGCTGGACTCGCGATACTCGCGCGTTCGCAGTCCTCCTCGCCGTTTCTTTTTCTCCTCGCGCTCTTTCGCCCCGTGGTTCCACTCTCGTATTCTTCTCTCCACCCACCGCGATCGCAACCAGGCTCGTTGATGGTGTTCGGTTTCTGATTATCGGAAATCGATCCCCGACAGGCCGTTAAGGACACGGTTGACTAAGCGATAGGTGTGCCTTCGCTCGTGCTTCTCCGCTTTCGCCGGTAAAACCTACGATCGCCGCACTCGCCGCGCTCTTCCCTTCTTTTCCTTCCACGTACACGCGTTAGCTTCATCCCCCTTCCGTTCCCACCGACTCGTATCGACCACGTATCGCCGGAACCCGCGAGAAGAATCGAGGAGGTCGGTTTAATTTCGCTAATAAATTCGACGAAATCTCCAGTCCCGATGGCTGATTCCCCGGTTTAAATTGAAACGTCCCGTCCAGGCTTCTCCGGTTATTTCCAATTTCACCCCCTTTCGCTAGGCCAATTCCGACCGCCACTTTAATAACCGTTAATGCGCGCGCCGCTCGATTTGACTGACATGGAGGAGAAGGAACACAGGGTCCGACCGGAGGATTCTCGAGCTTGGCCAAATAAACCGGACCGGCGCCCACCAGACCGTGGCCGGTTCTTTTTACCCTCGGTTCGTCCTTCTTCCGTCCAGCGAGCTTCGATTCCTGATTATCGGAAATCGATCACCGGCCGCCCGTTAAGGACACGGTCTCGGAAGTCATCGGCCGTGCGCGCGATGCCTCGCGCGCAGACGGACCAGCGTCCCCGCGTGCCTCGCCGATGCGACGCGACGCGACGCGCCATTCCAGACGGTCGTTCACATTTAAATATCATCGCGCGTCGCCTCGCCCACCCGGTTTCCCGGTGAACTTTCCAAATTTTTCGGGGTTTGGAAACAAGCAAGGATAATCGGAGGAACCGATCGCGGTAGGAGAAGACGAATTTCCCGAATTTACATTCGCGCGCTGGAACGGCGTCGAGCGAAATCTGGCTGATAGCCGCGATAAGAGGAGCGTAAAATATAACAGGAATCTGTCGTCCATGGGGATTACGCAATATGGCCGGGACAGGTGCAATTAGTATGGGTGACGATCGACGCAGGCCCGCGTTTCGCATTCCGAGACTTAAGAACCGGAGACGTGGCTGAAGCTCGCGGTTCACCAAATGCTCGTGTTCCCCCGGAGCGAGAATCCTCGTTTCGAAATCAAACCACGACACCACTGTCGCAAGAATACTTTGTCTCCCCGGTACCAACGAACCTCCGCGTTCCAACCTCGCACTCGCTAAATTTCCCTGTCAATTCTTCCGCCGTTTAAATCCCCGAGGAGCAGTCGGATCCGCATAAATTTCCCGCCGCTGGACAGAGCTGGTTTTCCACGGGACAGGACGCGGCCGGACGCGCCGCGGCGCGATAGCAGAGAGAGAGACGGCATCCTCGTCTCTAATTCGGCGATTCGTATGCTCGCGCACGAGCGAGGCGCGAGGCGCGAGCGAGGAGAAAACATGAAATTAGGTTCCTTACGAGCGCGGCGTTCCTTTGGACAGAGAAATATAGACGGGACGGCAGAAACGCGGCGGAGCATCGTCGAGAACGGTGCCGGCGTGGAAAACGCGCGGAGGGGTTGAAAATTGAACGGCGAGGGCGGTGGTTGTAAATTAAATTCGGTCGCGGGAGGAAGTCATAACGACCGGCACGTGCCTCGTGCGCTCGTTGCACGCTGCATACGCCGGAATCACCGGGAAATCTTCCACGTACACGCGGGCCAAAGGATTTTTTTCCCTCTCGTCAGGAAGCGTGGCCGCTACGTGATTCGAATTCCTCGGGAACCGCGTCGCGACGGCCGACCGGGCACCTAATTATAAGCTGATTATAAACCGCGCGCTCCCGCCGGATTTGTTTCAACCCCGATTCTTTCGTTCTCGTCGGGCAACGGTTCCTGGTAAAAGCCTTAAAAGGCTGGAGGTTCGTTGAACGAGACAAAGGGGTTCGCTGACGCGTGCGAGTAAGTTTATCCGAATATAGAATCGTGGATGCGATTCATCTTTGGCAGAGCCGGGATCACCTGGCAGGGCGCGTTGCGAAACGAAATCGAGCGATATTTCAAAACGGACGCGCGCCGGGCCGCGTTGCAAGAAAAATAGTCATACAACCCGGTCGGGTTACCTACGATTTTTCATTCGATTAAATTAAAAGTGATCCCTCCTCGACGTCGAGTGCGTCATTTCTACCTCTCTCTCTCTCTCCCTCCCTCACTCTTGTTTTTTTCGCCGAGCGTGCACATACGCGAGCACTCGAAAAACCCCTGGCCCCGATACGAACTTTAATTACTCGTATCGTTAATTAAATCCGACTGCGCGCGACGACCGCTCGGTTGACCATCGCGGCCCCATCCCCGACCATCCCTCGAGGCGCTCGTATTTCACGAAAGCTCATAATGCGAGGGCAAATAATAAGGGACGTTTCTTTCCTCGTCGAGTACGATCCGCGCGGTTTCCACGCGAGACGTTCCGTCTCGACCCCTATGCGAGGACCCACGCAATCGAAAACCCTTTCGACTTGGATGCATTTCAACGAGGTTTGCCCGAGATTGATGAATCGGAAAACAGTAGTTTAAACCGGGAGGAAAAACGCGGCGATTAACGCTTGGCAGCGGAGTTGACCGACGTGTGCGCGCGAGCAGCGAGGGTCGACCACCGGGCCCGGGGCCACCCTCTTTGTAATCGATTGCAGCTGAGCAAACGAAACCTCGAAATTAACGGGCTATTACGAATTTAAACGCCGTAATAACCGCTCGACCCCGCCGGCCGGCCAACTATCCGTTGTCCCGTTCCGCGTCGATCCGTGTCCCGTCGCGTCGATTTACGAGCGTATTTTTCCTACGCGCGACACAGCGCGCGTCAGGTAATTCCGCAGGGACAAGGAAAGGAGAACGACCGTGCTGACACGGGGTTAGGTTGTACGCGACGCGTCGTAGGTGGACCGGTCGCGGTTCTCCCAGGAAACAGGTGGTTAGGATAAAATTGCGGGAATTTTAATCGGCCGGGACCGGCGGTGATCGCGACACGAGCATTATCCATCGGGTTAATTAGAAACGTTTCCACGGGCACGGCGATTAGCGCGTGTCCGCTTCCACGTCCCCCGACGCCAGTGCCGACGAATTAGCGAACAGTGGGCGTCCGTGCTGGGAAAGTTGATCTTTTAAATCGCGGTTAATGTAGGTAGATGCTTGTCGAGATTTCGATAAAGATAACGCTCTAAATATCGCGCGCGCGCGCGCGCGCCTCCGTTCGTTATTTTCGGCGTGATTTTTGCGGCCGGCTCGGCGTCTAAGTGGCTCCGAGGGGAATTACGGGAGCCTACGCGCTCGGAAATTGCACAGTTTCGAAATAACACCACGCCCGGTGTTTTTCGCGTTTTTGCCGGCCGCGATCGAGCCGCGCCGATCCGACGGATCGCTTCGTAGAACGACGAGTTTCGCGAAACGTGTTTTCATTCACTTTTCAGCTCTTTATAAAATCGTCCGAAATTACACGTTCGCGGGTTATCATTAACTCGGTAATAACGACGCGATTCCTCCATAAATATTATAATCGCTTTCTTTCACCGCGTCCATTCACCCGAGTCATTCAGAGAGGCATCCCACGGACGACCACGGGGCCCCGTAAATTCTCCGCTTCTCGATAAACCCTTAAATAACCCGCGAGTCTAGCTGCGCGCTCGAATTACGTATAAAATTCATCCTCGACGTTATCTCTCCCTTTTATTTATCTCTCCTTCTCGCCGCACCCTCTCACGGAGCGAAAAGAAGTCGCCACCCTTTTCGAACCGAGTCAATGTCCCCTTTTAATCGCCTAACCGCTGAATTCCTCTAAAGCCCGCTGCTGCTGCACCCACACGCGATTTCACCATCTTCTTCGAGGAACCGTCTCTCTCTGTCCGTCGAGCATCGCCCGTCCTCCGCGGAATTCCGATCCTCTTCTCCTTCCTCCGCTTCTTCTTCTTCTCCTTCTTCTTCTTCTTCTTCTTCTTCTTCCACGTCCGTGGAAGAGGCCCACGAAAAAAGGGACCCTTTATTCGTCGGCGGCGCTTATCGGCGCTATCGCGCGTACACTTGACCAAGCCGAGCCATCGGCAGCAGACTCGAGGAGAAAGGAAACGGTCTCGCGCGGTGTCTAGATCATCCGAGTGGCGCCAGCATGCAAACGAGCCGAGACTCGCCGACCGAGCGGCCAACTCCATCTTTTCCTCGAGGAAAACACACCGAACTTTGGACCTTTGAGTCAGAGATTGATAGTTTATAGGGAAATCTGCCGGTGTCCAGTGGACCGTGCGCGAACTGCAGTTTTATTCCTGCTTTTTACGTCCGGGGAGACTGTCGGGACGCGTAATTCCATAAAAATTCCATAAAAATTCGACGAAGACGGCGAGGACGTCGCGCGAGATCGTAACGGTGACGAAAAACAGGACGGCTCGCCTCGGTGCTCGTTTTTTCCCTATTTGTTGTTAATTATCGTTAAATGCGCGATCTCTCGCGGTCGTTTCCGGTAGCCGGATACCACGTGGCGAGGAGTATTTTTAGCCCGAGGCTCGTACCCGCAGCACGACAGGTGGATCGTTAACCGGGAACGTGGTCGCTGCTTCTTCGAGCCCTGCTCACCGGTTTTTCACCGCGCTTTCCTGCCTCGTGGACGGTGACGAATGTCCTGGCACGCGGCGACGGCCTGTCACCGGTCTGGCGTTTTCCAGGACGAGCTTCGAACGCAGGAATTTCGAATCCTAAGCGACCGTCCCCGATCTTTGACCACTTCGCTCGCCATCGCCGCGCCTACCGGCTTCGAATTCCTCGTTCCTTCGAAACGGTAAGCTGGCGAGTAAGTACTCGCGATTCGAGGAGAATATGTCCCCGGGATTATCGGAGATATCTCGGTGGTCCATAAAGAGGCGGTTTATGAATCGAGGGATAGGCCACGGAGCTTTTCATGGTTGCGGGGAGGGGATGAAATGGCGGGGATCGGCCGGGGGTAAAGTCTGACAGTCAAAGACAGCGGTGGTATCGAGGATACCCTCTCGGCCGGAGTCGGGATTGTTAATAATAGGAGAGGCATAAATCAAAGTCCCATTCGCGTCTTTATTGCTCTATTAAACGGGACAGCTGGTGCCTGGCGTCGGTGGTACGCTTCGACAGGGCGAACCAGGCGACCGAGGATACGAACGAAGAGGCGCGATCGGGCGGAAGAGGAAGAGGGAGAGAGGAATCAGCCGGATGGCTTCCGCGAGGGCGCATTTGTCCTCGGCGCGGAGAATATATAACGGGGATGGTGTGAAAACGTGCGGTCTAGAAAGTTATGTCGATCCGTATCCGGTCGGTCGCTAGACGTATCGAGTTAATATCATTAATTTCCGTCAATGATTTCGCCATCGTCCGCCCTCGCGTTTCGATTCCATTATAACGGCCGTGGCCTGCTCGTCGCGCGCCGATCGAACCTTGTTTACATACTAATGCGCCCGGTTATATCGCAGGCCCCTCCACTTTCGCTGGCTAACGCGATTGCAAACTAATTCGCTGCCGGTAATTTTCTATTCGAGCCGAATGCGAAGTCAATTGGCCGGTTCGTCGCGTGAGATTACCTTCCGCGATTCGTCCGCCGAAACTCTCCTAATTCCCGGTCTTGGAGATCTCCGTGCAGGCCGATTTGCATCCAAAGAGGCGTCGGGGACGGGAATTTTTAAGAAACTCGACGCGATGCGGCACCCGAACATCGCGTCGCGAGGAACGCGTGTTCTCGAGGTTGTCGTACCCGGTGAACGACGTTAATTTCCGTCAACGGGCTCTCCAACTCGGATTCTCGGGCCCCAGTTGCCGATACCGACCGATCGAAACCTGTTTACATACAAATTCGCCCCGTAAAAGGCCAGCTGCGTGGCGTAATCTCGTGCACTGGTTGCCCGGTTAATTTTCGCGCGACAACGCGCGTTCCTGCCTTCCACCCCCGCCGATTCGCGACCCCTTTCGCGACGAATGGCCAACTCGTGACGAACTTAGGCTAGATCGACCGTGCTCGGCTGGAACGACCGAGTTTCCGAGCTACGTTCGAATGTCACGCGGTAACCTTTAGCGTTTAATTAACGTCCACGGCGAAAATGATATCTCCCCGGTTTTGCGATTTACTCGGAATGGTTTTTAACGCTAGGGCGAATTAATTGGGAGAAGGAAACTTTCCTCGCGCGAATACGGTTCGTCGTTTGCTAGATTTTAAAGGGGTTTCGGAGCACGGCTAGCGAAGGGAAACACCCTGCGAAACGGATGAAAATGGAGGAATAGGTTTATTAGAAATATCGGACGGCGTATGGCCAGTAGGGGGACCTTTGGCGACAAGGTAGCCGTTGGAATCGCGGCGATATATCGCGGAATGCTGTCCCAGGTTGAAATTCCTCGGATCTGGAATCGGGCCAACCATTTTTATTGCCACGAGACTCTTGGTTCGACGTTTCGCTCGGACCAGCCTCGGCACGCATGCCGCGCCGCGAGTCATGAATATCCCTGCCCTCGCCAATAGAACGCTTCGAATTCTTTCGACCTGACGACCACGCGGCCGAGAAACCACCGAGGAAGGTCGTCGTCGTCGTCGTCGTTTAATCGACTTCCGTGACACGAGAGAGCCGCGCTCGCCGCGTCTTGGGCCGATTTCTACGCGACACCGTGAAAGATCAAGGTGCACGATTCGATGGCGATTCGTTGGGAACGGAGCACGTAACTGGAACGCGGCCGGCTCGTTCCATCGGCGCATACGAACGATCCACGGACCACGAGGAACGAGAGGGAATTCTATCGGAGCAGATGTAGTCGGACCAGAGAGCGGAAGCCGCGTGTACAAAGCTCCGAAATCCCCCACGGACCCGTCGATTTTGCGGCCCGGAGTCGACGTTAGATACGCTTCAGGGAGCATTAGGAGCCCGGAGAAACCGTCGAACGAGCGTTTCTAAGCCGGCAGCTTCTCCCCGGGCGAACCGCGTATCTCCTGGTGCCCTCGTTACGCTTTAACGGCAATAATCTTCCTCGTATTTCGCGTTAGCCGCGTTCCGCCCTGACACGGCGCGCGTAACTCGTCGGGGTAACGATCCAGAAATTCCTAGACGAGAGTCGTCGATCCGGCGTCGATCGTCGGCAGCCAGCTTCTTACGCGTCGCTCGCCTCGCGGAGTCGCCGCGGAGCGGATTATCGCGCGCCGATCGATTCCGCGCCGAAGGGTGGAGATCCGTTGACCGAGCTGCCAGCCGAGAAACCGTGATGCCCCGTGGTAGTACAACCTTCCACCTTCTTCTCTGTGAGAATCGAGCGGATCGAATCCGCGCGAAATCCGCTCGATCACGAGCCGCCTCTCGGTTCTCGGTTGGAACAGAATCGCGCGGATGGTTCCGGAGCGCTGGAACCATCGAGCGTGCCGAAGCGCGACAAAGGGAGCCACGCTGCGAATTAATAAGCCGGCTCTCTAAAACGCGGCGAAAGAAATCCCCTGTCCGGGCCATGTCGAATGATCCTCGCCTGCTCGTCCATAATGCGCTGCAGCTGAATCCACCTAGAGGGGGCCGCGCTTGAATGGTCTATTCCATTGTCGGGGTCTAGTTCTCCATTGCCGGCAACTCGAGAGACACTGACTTTAGGGCCCCTTTTCGGGGCAGGGCAAAAAAGAAAATATATTTATACCGGGCGAGATAGAGAGAGAGAGGGAGAGGGAGAGAAAGCGGGCCGATTCCGGTCCGTGGATGCGAGCTCACGCTCGCTCGGTTTATTCGAAGAGACTGCGATTTGCGCCCGGCCTCGAGTGTTCCTCTCCATGGGACGTCCTATTATCCTCCTCTTCTCTTTATCCTTTCGCCCTTACCTCCCGGCTCTCTTTCCTTTTTTTCGCGACTCCCTGCCCTGGCTAAGTGGATTATCAGAGATATCCGTTTGATCTCTCAGCCGAGGGGGCGGCTCGGATAAACTTCCGAACGTCTCACGGGCTCGTGCAGGTGCACCGGATAATTCCCTTTCGTTGGTCGCGCGCGTCACAGCCGGGCACACGGTCGGGTCGGTATCGAATTTTTCCCCGACCACCTTTTCTCTTTCTCCGGTTAATCGTCGTTTCGAATCCGACGCGACTATTCGGGGGAGCGGCGCGATTATTACGCGATCGAGCAAGTTGGCGCGTGAAATTCGCCGGGAAGAACAGTCCGCGCTTATTTCTTCCCCGTTGACGCGACGATTGTTCCCTCTAATTACACCGCCCCTAGTGCTCCCCTAGAGCCCCACGGTATTCCGGCGACACGGTCGAAAATGTCGCGGTATCGATTAAACTCGGCTCCCTACGTGTCCCATTCCGTTCCCCCGACCCCTGTGTGTCTCCTCTTTTTCGTTCACGCGCTGGCTCCTCATTGATTCCCGGTCGAGTCGTTTACACCGGGACACGCGAGTCGTGACCGAGGAAAGGAGCAGAACGACGAGGAGGATTTGGAAAGAGCGGTGGTGGAAAAGAAGCTGTTGGCTGGTTGCGAGGACCCCGCGTCTACCGGCGAGAACGATGACTTCCTTCGCGAGGGGTTTCGATTCAATGGGGTCGCGATGATCCGACAATGGAGCCGAGTTTGGACGAGGGAAAGAACTTCCATAAGGGGTTTTCTGGAGGGATCTCCAGCGAAATAACGAGTCACGCTCGCCCGGTGGCACGATCCACCACCGGTGCCGGAGAACCGAGCCCGACGACCGGAGGAAGGGGTGAGAGGACCCCGCGTCCGAGGTGAAAAGAAAGGACACGGTGGCATGGGGGGAGGGGCAGGAGGGGGGTGGAAAAAACGAGGAGACGTGTGACAATCTTATTGTCGTTTCTGTATCCGCAGAAAAGTCGTTTCTCCGGCGGCGCATCCAACAATGAGAGCGAGAACCCTCTCTTTCTCCCGGCACCCCTTCCTCTCTCCGCTGCCACTTTCGTCTCGTCTATTTTTCTATCCCCTCTGTGTTCGACTCGGCCAGAGCCCGTCCGTCAGAGTCCCTCGACGCGCAAAAAGCAGTTAAAGCGATTAAAGTCCCCGAAAGCTCGGCGAGAGGCGAAGCGCGATAGAAAGCCTTGCGAGTTCTTTCCCGGCTCTCCCTTTTTCTACCTCTGCCCTCTGCCTCCGTCTTCGCCGGCTNCTGAGGGTGGGTCGTCCGGGATATTGCGACTCGTGCTGGAATTGCCCCGGGCAATTGCACCGGAATCTAACTTCCATTCGGACTTATTATTTGAACAGGGGTAGCGGACCGGCATGGCACTCCGATGGCTTAACGCTCCTCCGCTTCCGGTCTCCGCCCCGCCTCTAATCCGCCCTCCGCTCCTTTTCCCTTCTTCCGATCGATGTCCCACGCGATCAGACGCGATCAGACGCGATCGATGGACCGTGAAAGGTCGCCGAATCGATACGCCGGTGGCTAACGCGCGTCGCGATCGCATCCGCGCGCGTTCCACCGTCCTCGGGGTTCCCCGAAGCTTTATCGTTTCCGCGAACGTGGGTCGCGCGACGTGGGACGTTTCGAGTTTCCTCGGACCGGGTGCCAAGGATCCAGTAGCAGGTCGGAGGTCTACGCGGTAGGTCGCGAGAGTGCCGGACGAGAGGCAGGTTCCTCCGGCACTCGTTCCATCTCGAGGACCGACTCCTCTTAAGCCTAATAAGCGTCTCTCGCGCGCGCGCACCGTAAATCGTCCAATTTTCGATTCTCCCAAGGGCCGAGAACTCGTCTTCCCTCTACTCGTCGATTACGCCGGCTATAAAAAGATACTCGGGCCGTTTAGAGACTAAACCGGTGCGCTAAAGCTTCTCGGGGTACACGGTAGATATCCAGTCGATAAAATCATTCGAGCAGATAATCCCCTAATCGCCTGCTAACCGGGTATTAACACACTTTCACCCCTATCATCGGCGGATACACGGAGGATCGGTGGCTCTCGGCCGATTCGACGAAACCGCCCCACGAAATCTCGATGAACTCGCGGCAACGAAGCATGATCAAGGTCGTGCGCTAATAATCCCCCGGCAGACTGGATGGCCGGGTGGGTGAAAGGCAAGCCAGCCGGGCAAGGGTCAAGGATTAAATCTCGCGTCGCGCGCCTCACAGCGAGATCCCCGAACCGGAAGAGCAATTACTACTGATTGACCTGCTAGCGTGGTGCTCGCCAGCCGAACCGTGTAACGGGATTAATAAAGGTCTCCAACGTTTACAATCCGGCCGCAGGAAGAGGAGGCGAGGGCAGGAAGCCGGTCTCGAACGCGGAAGGGGATGCCGAGGCACGTGCGCGCGTTCCGACCATCGGCTTTTTCCATCTTTAAACGGCGCTAATTGCCGCGGCAACACCGGTAAATTAAGAAGCGAACGCGCGCCGGAGCAGCGCGCGCTTTTGTCGGCTAATGCCCTCGACTTATAGCGCCGGCTAATTGGCGCGAGACAATACCCTCCGTCTCGACTCCGCGGTTTTAACGAACGCTCGCGCCGATTAATCCGCGCGTGCACCGATCCAGACCAATCGATGGACGCGTTTCCGCGTCGGCGGGCTTCACCGGCGATGGTTAATTGCGATAAGACGGGTTCGCGTGAATTCGACGCGAGCGGGATCGCGCGAGAAACAGCCGCCGGGCGTATCCGGCGAGGATCGAGCGATCTCCGCGAGCTAAACGTCGATCGGTAATCACCGGACGCGAAAACTTCCTTTGCTTCCTCCGACGCCTTTTTTCTCTCCTTCCTCCGTTCCGCGCGTCGGATCGCTTTCGTCGGGTCCCTTTTTAATCGCTGTCGCAGCTCGCTGGCAGAACGACGCGGTAATTGGACTGGATCGTAGTCGCAAAGTCGATAACCCGGCGTAATTGAATCCGTAAGCAGACTGTCGATCAACGAGTCCCCGAGAAAAGCAGCCCCGGTTCGGCTGGATGAATGAGAATGCCGGCTCGGTTTTGCAGCTGGCAGCAAAGGAAAAGATGAAACGTTCGGCGTACCCGGCAGTTCCGTTCGCGTAACGCGGAATCACCGCGCGCCGTTCCTCGTGATTTTTCGTTTAATCGCGCGGCTGCGTCACCCCGGAAGTTGGCTGCCGCGTGACGCGGTAACCAGGGGGTTGAGAGCCAGAGGGGGGCGGCGCGGATCGACGGAAAGGGGATCTAGCCCACGCGATCTCGCCGTGAGATAAAATTGTGCGGCGAGAAAGGGGACCGAGCTTTTATGCGGCCGCGCTTACAAACATCGAAAAAGATACGTCTTCGTTTTCCGCAACAAACGCGGCCCGCGTTCCCGTTTCGCCGTGTACCCTTTGCTCGTTGTTCCATCGAATGCGACCGCCGGTATTTTTTCTCCCTCCTCTTTCCCGCTTCTTTCCCTATTTTTCCCGGGAATTTTTATCGTCGACTTTCCGTCTCGCCGGTGTCGCTTTTCCGTGGAATTTAACGCGAGTTTTCCTCGAAATACTTTACGCTCCGATGCTCGACTTGCGCGGACGGACCTGGAAATCGTAGATGCGCGCAATGGTCGTGAATGGAGCGCGTTCCCCGAGCCTTTGCTGAATTTTCCACGGGTAGCCGAGCTAATTGTGCCCCATTTCGTGCATTTCCCAACCGAGAAACGTAAAGGCACGTACGCGTTGGAGGTTTATTTTAGACTCGACGTTCGAAAATCAACGGATCTCCCTTGCCTGGATAGAAATCGGGACCTCGGGGAGGGCCATATACGCTCTTTCGATCGGTAAATTTCTTCTATATTTCGCTTACCAGCGCGCGAGAGAAACGGACGCGACTTTTCTGCCGTTCGATAATAATTACGAAGATTCCGGTATTCTCGGCGGTGCTTTTCAACCTCGAAGCCTCGAAGGTATCCGGCGAGATAAATTCGGTCGGGGCCATGCTATTTGCCGGATGAAAAAATCATTCCGCGGAAACAGAAGCGGCGAACGTAAGCGAGCGTCGTCCGCCCCTCGATTCGTATAATCCGGACCGTGTCACGCCGGAAATTTCTCTCCATATGACGCATAATGTGGGACACAGGGCTGGAAGGGGAGCGGGCTTTGTGGCCTCGGAGCGAGATAAAACTGCCTGACGATACGAGTCCGCCGCGGCGACCTCCGAAACCAGCAGCGGCAGAGAGAGAATTTCTCTCCTCCTCCGTGGAAAGGGGCTTTGGAGGAGGGAAAGAACGAACGGGAGCTGTCTCTATTCCTCTTTCCCTTTCACGATTCTTCTGGCCGCCTCCCTCGCCGTTGAGCACAGGAGAGACGGAATGAAAACGTTCGCCCGAACAGAATAATTCATTGTCCTGCTGAAACCGGCGGTGCTTCACGCTTGTTTGGGGAGCGGATTCATCTGGTTCGAGGCTCCGGTGATCCTCCACGGAGGCGGGCCGAAGCGCGTCCGGATAATCCAGCCGTGGCTGCGTCTACCGTTTGTTTTGAATTCTTAAAGCGCAGCGCCACGACAGCCTTCATTGTTCCACCTTCGTCCCCCCGGTGATGGTCGGTACGCGCGATTGTGGCAACCATTCTCCCCGGAAACCCGGTCGAAATTGATTCCGAGCATCGAGCGAGCAGTCGCGTGCTCGCGGCTATTCAACCGCCGCCGCGGGTCCGCAGACCGAGCAGAGGATCGCGATTGTTCGGCGCGAAAACGCGNAACCGGCGGTGCTTCACGCTTGTTTGGGGAGCGGATTCATCTGGTTCGAGGCTCCGGTGATCCTCCACGGAGGCGGGCCGAAGCGCGTCCGGATAAACGCGGAACTCCTTGGAAGAATCGGAACGACGTTGGCTCGTTCGGGTCGGGTCGAACCGCGACCGGTCGCCGTCAAAGTCGCGCGCGACCGACGGCGGCCGCTTAGCGGAGAAAGCTGCGGTAAGAGGGAAAAGCTGGACTCGGACCGCATGCTACGGCCGCACACGGCCACACACGGCCACGGGAAAAGTAGACAATGAACGAGGGGGAGTAGGGTAAAAGGGAATACGAGAGCGAAATGGAATACGAAATGAAGGGAGGCTTCTTGTGTCCGCGTCGCGCTGTCCGTCAAGGTGGTGGTTACCACCTCGTTCCCACTCGCCGGGTCTCGGCCTACCTCTGGTCATATATACCTTCCTTTTCGTTTCATCCACACCACACACCAGTCTCCCACAGACCGCCTCTCGACCCTCCACGGCACGCGTTGTATGTCCGGTCCCGGACCCTTTACTCTCGCGTTTTTGTATGCGGGGTGAGCAGCCCCGCCGCACCGTGGCCAGTGCTCCGAAACGGGGGAAGAAGACGAGAGTCGGAGGCCAGGGACGTGGCAGGGCATCGCGAGGGGGCAGGGGGCGAGAGAGAAATCCTCAAAAGGCACAAAGGACGCCCGCATGCATTAAAGGGTAACAATTCCTTCGCGACAGAGGCCGCGATTCTACGTGGGCTGACGTTTGGAAATTCGTCTGCCCGTTGGCCACGCGACCCATCGACTTTTTTCCCTCCCCCTACTCCCGACCCTTTTTCGAATCCTTTTTGTCTCTGCCGAGCATCCCTCGTACGGATAACGTTCGTTTTATCCAACGGTAGGACGCCGCGTTTAGGTGCGCGAAGAGACGGACCTGCATGCTAATTTCACGCTAGACCTGCTCCCTTTGTCCTTCCCTTGCCCGAGAATGACGAATTATGGCGCTTGGGGAACGCGAAAATGGAGAAGAACCGTATGCGCCTCTGTGCCTCTCTGCGGATATCTCGTTAGGAGAGATTCCGCTAGCCGCCGCTGCGAGATCCGAGACGCAAGGTTTTCAGACTTGACGATTACCGGGTTTTTCCTCGACAATCGGAGCACGGCGACGAGAACTCCGTCGTGGGTTTCCAGGGGAAATCGCAAAATTCGAACGCGACGAGGAGACGAGGGGCCGCGATTCGCGGAGGACCGCTCGGAGGAAACGCTCGAGTTTCTTTTTTCTCCCGCGAACCGGTTCCCGATTGTTCGGGAAAAAGTAGCACTTTCGAAAGGAGCGCTTTCACGACGAGCAACCAACCACGTCACACGCCGCCGCCGCCGACAATGACGTTATGCCCGTTAATTTATACAAAGTCGGGTTCGTTCAATTTCGAGGGAACACTCGCAAAGCCTTGTTACTTAACAAGCCAAGCACGTCGTTAAAATGCAAAATACATCGAACCGCAGTTTTCCAGTACCAGTTTGCGCGCAAAAAAAAGCACTCTCGTCGTACCACCACGCCGTACGGATCTTCGAACCCAATTTCGCGGGAGAGAGAGGAAAAAAGAGAAGGAAACTTTTCGCGATCATTTGTCTCGCCTAATTGACCCATTTTCATGCAGAGAGACACCTCCGGCGCGAGGTTGGTTTTCAGCCACGTCGAAGCGGAAGAGAAGCGACCGGGACGAGTCTCGATCGCCGCGACGTCCACCGGCGTCCCGGTGAAACAATTATTCCCCTCGTGGACAGCCGTTGAACGGGCAATCAACGAGGTCCTCGGGGTCCCCCCGTCGAGTTCACCGTGCGGAACGCGGTCGGAGCCCCGAATCCTCGCGAGGAACGGGGATTCCTCGCGAGCTCGCGCGCGATAACGCTTAGAGGCGGTGTCCGCGCGGCGGCGACCGGCTCTATAAAGTCGCCACGCCGGAAATTATAACTCGGATGCCGCGGCGGGCCGCGTAAAACGCCCCCTTTTACGAAATAATTTACCAGCCCGACTCGTTAGCGGGGCATTCAAAGCGAGACGCAAAGGAAGAGGCTTGTTAGCCACGCGTACTCGTCTGCTCGTTCTCTCTCGCTCTCTCTCGCTCTCTCTCTCTCTCTTTCTCTCTCTCTCTCTCTCTCTCTCTCTCTCGTCTGCCGCTCCTTGGGGCGATCCACGGATTCTTGCCCGAAACCCCCGGCCCCCTCTGATCGCCCTTTTACACCGGCTAATCGATGCGTCGCGATTTGCATAAAGTCCGCGGGCCCGGGGCTAGCTGTTGACACCTCGGAGAAATTTTAATGTGCCCCCGCCGATATATACGCTGATAAAGTGGGCAATATCTCGGCAGTTTTACTCCGGGCTTACGGAGAAATATCATTCGACTTTGGAACCCTCCGGCCACGCTTTAAACCGGGGAATGCGAGCCGCGCGATACGGGGATAACTTTATTCCGTGCTGCTAGGTGGCAAGATACGACGTCGTAAAAAATCCTACCTGCGAGCCGCCGGCTAACGCGAATAATCGTCGGGAGGAACTGTTGCTTCGCGGTGACGCGCCGGAAGAAGAAAAACGCGGCGGAGAATCCTGGATCGATCTCGGTGGAGGCAGGGTTGCAGGGCGAATTGGGGCGATCGCGAGAAACAAGCGTGGTTTAATCGCGACGGTTCTAGATACCCGAGCGTTCGGTGATGGTTGGAATTTTACGGGCCGGCCCGTAACGCGTTCGGGCAAGGGCGGCCCCGCTCTAACTCGCCAAGTGGCAGCTCGGCTAAAAGCTTTCCGCAATTTTCCAAACGATTATGATTTGGCGAACGGTAACGAGGTCAGGACCGAACGCGTTGCGCGGGCCAACCACGGCAGCAATTCCTGCTCCCGAGTCACGACAGTTTAATTAATTTATTGACCGGACTTTTCTCGTTATGGCAAGTCGGTCGCGCGACCGACT
The DNA here is from genome assembly GCA_002201625.1 of Euglossa dilemma. Lineage (NCBI taxonomy): Eukaryota > Metazoa > Arthropoda > Insecta > Hymenoptera > Apidae > Euglossa > Euglossa dilemma. Next base: position 1,294,832 of record NIJG01000050.1, on the reverse strand, counting down.
CCGACTGTTTAGCAAACACGAAAGCGCGCGTTCTCGAGTAATTACCCGGCTCCGCTTGATTTACGGTTATACCGCCACGCCAGTCCGGCTTCGCGTTCCTCGAGCATCCCGCGATCGCGCTCTCCTCTCCTCTCCTCACCTTTGCTCGCCGTGGAAAACGGACACCGGACACCGACGCGCGCCTCCTTCGCCCAAGGGAAAACAGAGCCGAAGCGTCTCCGGCCCCCTGACGGACGACCGTTCGCCAGGATTGGTCATCGCGATTAAGGTTCAATTTGCAACGGGGAATAGTTTGTAATAATCCTATCGAACGCGGGGCTGAGAGCGCGGCGAGTGGACGAAGCGGATGATTTAGTACGGTCGTAAAGTCGGTACAAAGGAAACATCGGGCCACGCCTGTAAAGCAACCCCGACTTTTACGCGATTCCAGCGTGTAAAGCGACCAGACGGAAAGAAATCCGAGGGAAAGAAGGAACTCGGCTATTCTCTGCTCCTTGGTTTAATCACCTGTAACACCTGTTCTTACTCCCGTCGTAAATACGCGGCTCGTGAAAGCGGCTCGTCCAGTTGGCTCCATGAGATCCGCGGCCCGGCGAAATTGTTTCTTAATCCCTCGAGATGAAATCAAATTTTTATTATCCTCGTAACGCTGGCTCCGACTCCCGCGCGATTTATCTCGTCGTCGGACCCGGATTCCCATTCGAATTCACGGGGTCGTCGTTCCTCGTTGGCGCATAAGCCGCGTTCGTGCCCGATCAAGGTCAATTTTCCTCCTCGGTTCACCTCCGGCCGGATTCGGGTCAGTATCGAAGCCGTGCCAAAATCCAGCCTTAACCCTTGGCCTCGTCCATCTCGCGGATAACGGCGCCGGCCGATGGAACGCGATATGCACACGCCATGCGTCTGGCCACGCGTTCTCCTCGTTCGTTTCTCGCGGGTCATTCGAGCCGAGGAGGATTTCGATTCGGTTCCCGCGAGGAGTTAAACGGGACGCGATCGAAAGGATAGTAGGCGAAGGAGCCGCGAGGGTGGCAGGAATCGAACCGAGAGAATTGAAAGACGCGAGGGCCGGGGCGGTCGGTGTCGCGGATAAACGATCTAGATAGCGGACTTTATGGTTCCGCGGGATTACGGGTCCGTTGCATAAATTCCAGGGGCGGATATAACGCGCAGCTAATACGCCGGTTACTCGAGCTCCGGCGGATTCTCGTCGGGAGAACGGGTGGAAAAGAAGGAAAGGGAAAGGGAAAGGGAAAGGGAAAGGGAGAGAGGAGAGGGTGGAGACAGCGCAAGGACGAGTGGCCTCGGAGAACGCCGGGGAATAGTAAATTCTCGCTGCAACGCGGCATCGTTATTAGCATACAAGTATTTAGAATGAATTATTGGCCGGCTCGCTTATCCCCCTGGGTGGATATATTCGGTACAGTCCTCCTCCGTTCCTCTCCTACGTCAGGTGTATCCCTCAGGAGACAGCATTATATCCTGCATATTTTATCCCTCGCCGTTGGTTCTTGCTACTCTCGCGCTTTCCTTCGAGCAACGCAACGGCGGAAGGTGCCTGCCGGAGGTCCACGAACGCGTCGTTTAAAATTGAAGCAACGAGCGCGGTCTTTCTCTCTCTCTCTCTACCATCAGATTCAGTCGCAACCTAGTAGGATCGATCCCCACCGTGCGTCGAAGAACGTCGCGACGCCGATTAAGCCCGTAGGAAACTCGCCCTGACGAACGACCGGTCGGCAGAAATCGCCGCTAATTGTTGCACTCGCGACCGGTCACCCTCGTCCCCGCGACACCAGACGATTAAACCGCGTTTGCGGTCGCCCCCCGTTCAGTCCGGCATTCTTACTTTATTAAGCGAGGAGTTATGCCCCCAGGGTCTCGTCCGCGATCTCGATGTCGGGGCAGGGACAATAATCGAGAGGCTGCCGTAGAGCCCTAACGAAGGGGAGAAAAAGTCGGACGTCTCACTTGAAGATGGACCATCATCGGCCATCCAGGTTTCCCTTATCGTCGCGCGACGCGCCTCTCGATAGGTTAAGAAGATAGAGCAGGCGAAATTACACGGCGTCTCGGCGACGAAGGAGCACCGTCAACAGCGAAGCCTTTCGACGACGCGCGGCGATTTAAGACCACGGGACACCGGGTCGATCGGCTTTCGTTAATTTTCAATTCCGCTAGGCCGCCGACACGCGCCTCCTAGACGGACGCGATTAGAAAGCCATTATAACCCGTGGAACGCGCGGACAGGGCGGCGAATTCCCGCGGAGTCGGTACACACCTTCTGTCGTGGTTGGATGGATGTCCGGCAATCAGGTGCACGGACCCCCAACCGCCTTTGAATTCGTCCGCGCGGCAGCTGCCTGATGTATTCTCGTTGACGCGGGGCCATCATCGTGGCCAACGGCCGCCCGCTGCTTCGTTTACGCGTTTCGGCGCGGAAACGGGAAAGAACCACGCGTCACTGGACCGTGCGTCTTCTCGGAAATTGACCGTGAACGATTTACGCCCAGCGTGGTCGGTGACGCGTGCGAGTTAAGGACACCCCGCGGTGAAGCTGTCCGGTGAAAATGGCCGAAGCCTGTGTCGAGGGAACGATTTTTTTCCACCGAGTGTACGTACGCGTAGCCTAGCAAGGAGAGAGGAGGGTCGGTGGAAGGAAAGGGTGGAAGGAAAAGGGGCGAGTTTTTCAGCGACGAGCAAAGGGGAAACGACCGAGAGATTAAGCACGAAGTTGCACGGGTTGCATTAGAGGGCACCTACGGGCTGTGAGCCGTTTCTTCTCGTCTCATTCTCGCAGTCGCTGCGATCGCGCGTGCTCGTTTCCAGGATGCGTCGGGCTCCAGCGCGACGGAGGGTATGCAAATTGCCGCGAGTCGAACGAACAGCGGAACCGAAAGTGCGAGTAAATCGACCGAATGACACGCGTATCTTGCCAGCAGGAAAACTCGAGGAGATGCACCCCCGCTTCCGGGAAGACGCGGAAGATTTACGCGGCCAATTGTTGGCCCGCTTGTCGCGCGGAGCGTCGCGCGGAGCGTCGCGGAGGGAAACGTAGCCGAAAGAAGTTATGGCGTCCAGACGTCTGGAGGGGTGGCTGCCGGCCTACGGAGGAGAAACGCGAGATTTTTCGGAAATTGACCGTAAACGACCGGGTCAATTTACGCCGGTCGGCGAAAGTGACGGGGTGTCGGTGCCGTTCGATCGATTCGGAACGGTGCGCCAGCCTTGGAAGGGTGGCGGAAAAATGGGAATTTAAACGACCTCTGCCACGCGAAGCTCTCCGGAATCTTAATTGGAGCCGAAGACAAAGGAGTGCCTGGCACAAAGGGCGAAATCGCGGTGTTTCGAGGGCCGGTCGCGGCGAACGTTTCGGAAATATTTCGCGTTCGAACCGACCGAGCGATTTTTATTAACGAACGTTCTCGTGGGACGTCGAGAGAACGGCAGCGTCGCTGCGCGGCCCCGCGTGTGCTCGGCGTCTAGCAAGTTTGGAAATCGTTGAAAATTCATAAGCGTCGGATGCGCGCCGCGGCGAGCTCGATCCATCGAGCCGCGGCGAATTCGCCGGCAACCATTCGTCGCTCATTTCCAAGGAGTTAATATTCAAAATGAACATTAACGGTAGGGTCCAGGGCTGCTACCGTTAATCTTCGATGGCATGCGGGACCACTCACGGCGCGCCGCAGCTCGCTTTATCGCGTTCGCGTTAATTATGCAAATGAATAATTAGCATTTCGATTATTTCCACGACGCCACCCACGCTACTAGCCGACCGGAATCTCGGCGATTCCAACGCGAGCGAATTCGCCGGCCACCGTCGCTTCTTTCCGAGTCGCGACGCGTGCCAGCTTCTGTCGGACTGGTGGCTCGTTAAACGAGAGACGTTGGCGAATTTCGCGATATCGTTATTCCATAATGGAAACGTCATGGAACGTCGGTCGACCAGCGCTCGTCGAACGGGGAGAAGCGTAACGATAAAATTTACGAGGACCAATCGACTCGCCGTGGGTATTTCTGCGCGGTACAAGGGCACCTGCAGCAGGTACCTACGAATATTAATCGGTGGTTCGAATTTGCCAGAGGACAGCGAGAGGGGGATTCCACGAACGAGCGCCGATTGATCAATGGAAAGCGAATCGACTCGACTGCAGAAATAAACTGTTAGTCTTATGAATATATTCATACCGGTTCATCAATATTCAAAACCTACTTTCCTCCGCTTAAATCCACTGAAATCGGATGTGACCGGCTCCCCGATGCTCGTGCCCTGTCACGGGGACCAACGATTCACGGTTTCTCGTCGTAAAACTTTACGATTCCCGCGACGGAAAAATCGGACACTCGCGTTTCCTCCGCGCGATCGAGTTATCATCGCGCCAGCCACCACCTAAGGATCTCCGGATTTTCTCTGCCCGGGAAATTTTTATTTCCGACCAGCGAGCTCAGATCCGTTCCGTGCTCCGCGTCCGCTCGTTCGCCGAATGAATACCCGACGACCGAGACGAAGACGACGACGAACGATCGTGCAACCGGGTCGCGAATTCGTCGTTCCATTGGACCACCTCCAATTCCCCGGTTCGTGACCCTTTCTCTTTCGTCTATCATTGCCTGTTGCGTCATTTCGCTACCTCGGGGGCCGAAGGACGTGAGCGGTATCCCGAGGATCGTGGAAAGAAAGCGCGGATCGTTGGCCAACCAGTCCACGTCTCGATTCGGCAGATTTACAGAGGCACCCGGCAAATAGATCAGTCCGCTAATGGATGGGCCTCTCCTTCCCCGATATTGCCTTTCCCCTTCGGAGCCGTGCTCCAGGCAGCAAATTAGCAAGTCTTAAGAGATCCCTCTCTCTCTCTCTCTCTCTCTCTCTCTCTCTTTCACTCACCGTGTTAATCGCCGGGCTGATTTCTGCGGCGTCGCTCTCGGACAATTTGCCACGGCGAAATTTCATTTGTCCCGCTTTCCCTTTTGCGTGCCGACCGATCCGGTCCACCCCTTGGAGGGTCTCTCCTCGCTAATCCACCCGTCTTCCCTGCCCGCCTCTCCGGCCGCTTTCTTTGCCTCTCTTTTCACGCTCGCTTCGTTTCCTCCTCGAGGAGATCCTGCCGGCGAGAGGGGGTGGCTCAGGCGGGATTAATCGATGTTATCCCGGCTCGTTCGGCCGAAAACCGTGGAAACGTCACTCGAGTCGGGCCCGGCGCGAGAGTGCCACGCTGGCTCGAGCCTCGTCGAACCAAGAACGAAATCAGATTTTGGCCGGCGGCCGACGGCTTTCCAGCGATAAGTCGGATTAAGGGTGCCTGTCGCCCCGGCGGACGCGCAACTCCACCGAACAATCATACACTCCACGATCGAGATTATACACTGCCTCTTTCTCCCGAGCATATCCTCCGACACCTCTCCTCCTCTCTCGTTTAACGCTTAAGCGTTAAGCAGATTCTCCCGACGTTGGAGCAACACGCTCGCAGGTGCTGTACCACAGGGATTTCACGTCCCTTCGTAACTTTTCTTTCCCTCTTTTTCACCTTTTCCACGCGGATACGTGGAATCGGAGCGAAGAATGGGGGAAAATTTACGCGCGACGTAAGTCGACGTCCCGTCGATCCGGCGCTCGGTTCACGTGGCGTCGCGCGGATCCCACAGTCGCGTCACCGCGATGGACGCGCGTGGAACGAAGCGATAGGAAAAGAAACTTGATGCTCACCTTGTCTACGATACCGCGTACTGCACGGACGTCGATCAGGAATAGAACGCGCACACACCAAACAGCACGTAAGAAATCATGGATCACAGCCGGGCTTCTTCGGTTCCCGCCTTTTCTCCTCTTACTCGCTGCTCCCGGCTCGGGATACCGCACTTGCTCGCCGCGCACACCTCGCACGTTGCAATACGAAAACGCACTGAGAACGTCCGGACAACTGGTCACGTCGAGAACCGGGGGGAAAACGACAGGGAAGAGAGAGAGAGAAAGAGAGAGAGCGAGAGAGAGAGAGAGAAAGCGAGGAAAAGAAGGAAAAAGAAGAGCGAAAGGAAAGCGATGGGACGTAAATAAGAAAAGGTGGCACACGCGACTCTCTCCCGGTGGTCACCGAACTGAATCACTGATTATCTCCGTGCTCGGAAGAGTGTCGGTCGCGACGCAGGGTCCGGAGCAGGGTGCCCATTGAACAGCGGACACGTTTCGCGAGCGGTTGGCGAGGAAAGGAAAACAACGTAGCAAGCAACAACCGTACCGTCACGGCGCCACGGCACTAACTGACAGGCTGACGAGAACCTCGAGTTGCTCGAAGGAGCGAAGCGGCAGGGGCGACCGAACGGAAGGGCGAGGGGGGCAGTTGCCAGAGGCTCTCTCGCTCTCTCCGCGGCAGCGTTCGGTCTCCTCGCGTTCAATCTCGCCGCGTCTCCCTTCCTCGCGTTCTATTGCCACCTAGTGGCGGTCTGGCAAACTCGTTCACGGGTACGGGCCTCCACCTCCCCTTGGCGAACACCGGAGTCACGGTGGGGGTGAAACGAGCACGTGGGGCAGCTGAAGAGGGAGGTCCGTGGTGTGCCAGCCTGGTGGGGGCCAGAGGCAAGGCCGGCTTGGGGTGAGGTTGCAAAATATGTTGTAGAAATGGGGTGGCCGATGAATGCGGTCGCCCGTAGACTAGGGATTTTATTGATCTTTTTTCCACCCCACGCTCGAACCTGGGGGTGGCCGTTTCGGCCCAGCGGCAGGGCAGCAGCGCCGCGTACACTAGCGCACGCTTAATTAAGCGGCCGGACTTACGTCGCGTATACACACCTTCGCAGCACGCTCGGCCACGCGGCGTCGCGACGCGCCGGGCCTCTCGATCGCCGCCGAAATCCCGGTCGACCAGCAGCCTTCGCCGATCGATTCCCGGCCGTGGAAGTAAAAACGGGTCGAACTTCTTGGTCGTGGTCGCGGTGGTTCGCGGATTCATTCCGCGTCGAAGACGAATCGCGAGCAACAGCGGGCGAAGGAGGAGCAACGCGCGGCGACGTTAGTCAGCCGGGGAGGAGGCTTCTTAATCCCGGACTGATCAATTCTCCAGGCGTCATCGTTCATCGGGATTTATCGTTATCGCGGCCCTAAAGGCCCATAAAATCGCGAGAATCATGAGATATCGCGTCTTGTCACTTCCGAGCATCGACTCGTTCGATCGCGGCGAGGGCAGCGCGAACCGTCCAGATTCGGATTAATGTTTATGGCGCCCCAGAGTACACGGCGGAATCCCTTCTGCCGGCAGCAGAGTCTAACAACCCGACGAGTATTAAGAATCGATAGCGGCCTGCTGCTCGCCGAGGCGGCTTTATGACTTATCAACCCGACGCTCCGCGTCTTTCCTTCGGCTCGTTATCGCGCCGATAATTAACGTCCCCTCTCGCTAGGTATCGCCGCGAAATTCATAAATCGATCGTCGCGACGCGTCCGAGACGCCGTCGGGCTGCTCGGTATCGGTTGCACGGTTAACCGGACAATAGCTCTCGAAATAAGATTCATTTAAGAAGAAACTCGTCCGGGATCGATCCTTTCATCTCGCGAATCGTTCCGACGAGGTTTACCGGTTGCTCGACGATAAGATCGAGGCGATCGCTTGGGATAAAACTAGTTCCACGCGAGACGAAGTCGTCGCGAAGCGGCAGATTTCACGGTAGACCGAGCCGGCCGCTGCTCGAAACTTAGAAACCGATCGACGAGTCCTCGATCGCGAAATAAACACGATTAATCGTTTCAGACGCAACTCCGTTGGCCAAAGTTCCGGTTGCCGCGGCGCGACCAGCCTTAAAGTGGATTTACTCGATCCGCGAATGTATTACCCGCTGCGTGGGGTCGAGAAGCAGCCACTCCCGCTCAAAGAGTTGGTCGGCCGAGAGAGGCGAGGGATAATTAGCGATTCGATCACGGGGCATCCGACGCCGGGAGACAACCTCGCAGCCTTCCCGGTTTTCCCTTTGATCCCCCTCCGACCCCCGCTATTCTCTTCCCCGTCCTCGCACGCGCGTCGTCCAGGCGTCGCGCGAGGCGCGATCGCGACAAAGCTACGTCGAGGATCGAGTAAAAAAGGTGAAAAGAACGAGCCGAGGATTTCCATGGAGCGATACAAATTAACCCGGGACCTTTTACCCGGCCAGCGACCAGGAACGGGATCAGAGGCTCTTCCCTTCGATTCCTCGGTCTCCGCGGCTCTGCCCGAGGACCAATCCCAGCCAAGCGAAAGTGGAAGGACACGCGGCCGCAGACAAGAGATCTAATATACCCGACGGTTACATTAGCCGGATTTAATTTAAGCCTGGGCCCCGGCGCGCCTAGCGCGATGCTCGCGCTCGGAGGACGCGGTGATTCGACGGAGAAAGGAAAGCGGGCGGTGGTTGGTCGGGGAACACGGAACCCTCGCGGACAGACGGCGGCTGTGCCGGTAGCGAGACGCCGCCGGTTTATTGTAATTGCGCTGTCGCACGGCCGTTGTAGCCGCTAATGCCCGGCCGTTTCGCAGCCTCGGCCGCGAAGGGCCAGGGACGAGGACAGCTTCATTAACGGCAAAAAATCACCGTGACGAGCGCGTTCGCGGCTTCTTCTTCGCCGCGTGTTTCACCTGGCCGGGGCGTAAACGGAAGCGCCGCCCGCGATAATCGATGTCGGCTGCCTCGCGAGCTCCGGGGGTAATGACGGCAGGAAATTAGATGGCAGCCGAAGGGGTTTTTAAGTATTTAGGCAGACGAATGGCACCGGGACGCCCCGGTGAATGGGAGACGGCGCGGAAAGGGCGGCGGCGCGGGCAAACGTCTCGCGGATTGATCGTCCCGCGCTTCGTTCCGCGTTGGTCGGTAGTTGAGGTGGAAATCGGGCGAGCTCCGCGCCGGGAATCCTCTGGATGCGACTATCGGGGGATTTTAAATATGAATAACGCGATGCCGTGCAGCCAGACTGGAGATTGCCGGATTCGACGGCCCTCGATTCTCCGTTTCCGTTTGTCACTCCACCAGCCTGGCAACGACGAGTACGCCGGAGGTGTCTAAGCTCATTCTTATTTATGAAAGAAGAAACGTCCTCGGAGTTGCTTCGCGCCGTCGTCGTTGGCTTGTCTGCAGCGCGTGCTGCACGGGATCCGCGAGGTTGCAGCGAAAGTTTCACGGGAGAAATGGCTGCGGCAAGTTTCCCCCTCGCCGCGCTTCTTTGTTACTTTCGCGCGTTTTTGAGCGACGTCTCGAATTAAACCGTCTCGCGAGCCAAACTTCACCGCCCCAAACCGCTTTCGGTCATTTATGACGCCGGTAAATCTTCCCTACCGCAGAGACCAAACGTCGGTTTCCGTTGTTCGAAGCGTAGACGCGGATACCTACCTGGGCGGGGGACCATTGACGAGGTCAGTGTATCGACGGAAAAGGACCGCGAACGTGGACGGAAAGTTTCTCTGCGAGACGACAAAAGGTCGGAGAAGAACCGTGCTCGGCGTAACTTCTCCCCGAGTTCCTGAACGGTGTACGAGGTCGGCCCGATCTGATTAGGGTGTGTTACACGTGGAAAAAATCAGTCGTTATTGAGACGTCCTCTCGTTAAAACCGCGCGCCGTTGGTCGGGTAATTTATGGCCGTGGTAAATCTTGGCTACCGTGGAAGGACGTTTACAATGGAGCTAGTAAGAGGAACGAGCGGGTCACGGTGTCGCGGTGAAAAGCTCGGTGTCCTGCGCCGATCCCCCCGAAAAGAGGCCAGTTCTCGGCTCGAAGAAGAAGAAAGGGAAAAACTCGGTCAGAAGGACGAAGTCTCGCCTGTTTTCCTCCAGCCATATTCCTCCTGGCCCGACAACTTATCCCGGTGTTTTACAACGTCTTTAAATCTTGCCCGGTAAGAAGTTCGGATCCTTTTTGCAGGGCCAGTTTTCGAGCCTCTTCGAAGGAGCCATAGCCACGGGTCACGTACCGGTAGTAAATAACGCCGCAGCGGAGAAATCCGCCGCGATATGCAGCCTCCATTCACGCGACGCTCGCGCGTCCCGGTCGCGCGACACCTTCTGCGACACGGCGTGGCGCGCGAAAAAGGGACCGTCACGAGGAGGACTCGGCTATTAATGGACGCCATAGTTCCTTCCTATATTTAACGTTACACCCGACGTTTATCTCCCGCGCCTGTACGCCGTTTATCGATCCTGTTTGTATATTTAAAACGGTGCGCGACAAACGCGTTAAGAAAATACCAGGCGCGCGCGCGCGCGCGAGATGCATCGGCTTAACCAGGTGCAAAATAAACTCGCCTATTTATCGCGGCTGTACGCAAGCTTGGTGGCCGATAGGAAGCCATTACGCTCGCCTCTGCGATGTTTTCCACCGGAGTTTGATGGTTGTTTGCACGGCCGCAAAGAGGGTGGCTGGGCGGGCGGAGGGAGGAGGGCGGCCGATTCTCGCGGCACTCGCATAAAGCCGACATACGGACGGAGATTTTATCGGAAAAACGGAAATCCGTATACCCGCGTGGGTGCTCCGGGTCTCGAATAAATTCCGCTCCTTACGGACGCCTCGCGATCGGCCAAGTGTCCTCGCGAGGGAATTTTTTACCGAGCCGAGCCCGCGACGCGCGCGCGACGCTCCGAGCGGACGCCTGGCCGCGCGACAAAGACCGTGTTTACGGTTAAATCTCGGCATTACCTGTTAAACGCCCTCCGCGGCGTCTCCTCGCCGTGTTTCGTTTCATCTCGCATGCAAATGCAGGCCGGCTCGAGGCGAGCTCAAGAGCTTAAATTACCGCGGCTGCTCTCGCCCTCGCCGTCTCCTCGCTCGTCTTCGTCTTCCGCCGCGCTTTCCCTCCGTCGCGCGATCGGGACGCTGACCAGGGGACTCGAGAGAGCGCGGAAGATCGATGGGTCGCGTTTTAATTACGAAATTCGAGGCCGGACCGGCGAAGAATTTCGAAAAACACGGTCCTGCCGCGAGCCGCGCGGTAACGTTATTTACATTATTCATTAAATACTTTCGCCATTTACATAAATATCCCCGTCCATCGGGGAACGGGCATTCGCGTCCGCGAAAAAATACCAACGACCACTCTGTATGCAAACTACGAATTATTTGCGAGCCGGACGCGGGCACCGTGACGATGAGATTCCGCGCGTAAACGCGTTTAAAGCGTCCGACGTCAAGTGGCAGCTAACTGTCGCGTCGGCGTGGAATACGATACCGAGCGACGCTTCGATCGGCGCCGATCTTTCGCGGAAACTTTCGCCAGTTCTTCCCCCATCGAAGAGGGGGAGACCGAACGTTTCTCGCGGCCGTTTTCAATCGCCGAAATTAACCGCGGTCCTCGAACGAACACGGTCGTGGAGGTAAATCTGCATAAAAGCCACGCGGGTTTAATAATTTACATGAGATGCTACGAGCGCCGATCGTGACTCACGAAACTCGCTCGAGAAATGAGGTTACCTTCGTACACCATGGCCAAATAATAACGGCCACCCCCTCCGGCTGAAATACCTTCGTACTCTCTCCTCCAGGTGTATTCTAACGCCACCGGTTCACCTTGATTCGTATAACCCATCCTCCCTCTCCCTCTCTCACTCTCTCTCTCTCGCACCTTCCACACACTTGCCAGCCGGTTGGTAACCCGTATTCAGCCGGCCATAATTTTCGCGAACCCCGGCCGAAATCACGACAACCCATCATCGCGTGGATCGCAGTGGACCGGTGGGCACACCGCATCGATACACTCGGACGCCGATACCACCCTCTCATCCTCTCCCTCTGTCTCGCTCTTTCTACCCCCGTATCGTTGGCGCGTGTTGCTGCCGACTTCTCGCGAGGGCATCTCGAATTTCCGAGGCTCGCCCGGGGAACAATTTGCCGGAACCAATAAACAGGACGCGTAACGAATGTCGAGAAGTATTTACGAACCTCGGTTGCACCCACGTCAGAAACAGCGGTCCACTTGGAGTTTCGCGGCGAGAAACGGACGGGCTGGGCCGGGGCCCCGCTCCTCGCCCCGCTCCGCTGGCCCCGCAACCGAACGAATCAGGGATTCAGACAATACGTTGCGCTTTGGACGCGCGCCGGCCGAGCGGAGGCCGAGCGGAGGTTCACCGACACGCGTTCACACGCACGTGCGTGCCAATCCATTATCCGAATTGGCTTATTGAAATTTCTCCGGGCTGACGGGGAACGGATGGTGATTCGGCCAGACACTTAAACCGCTCGTTCGCCGCCTCGTTTCGATTCGTCCAAGGTGAAGGGTGCACACGGACACACCCTCCGTGGACCACGGTGGCTTAGGGTGCCACCCAGTGGGGCGACGTCGTTTAATCCCGTGACTTACGGAGCACGTTTAATTATTGCCAGGCATCGAACGACGAGAAGCGGCCAACGATCTTTCCGGGGTGTACGTGCCCGCGTGAAATTAACGTCGATTCGATTAGCAACGTTCCGAGCGTCCTCGCGCGCAACCCTGCCACGAGATGCTCCGCGTTGATAGCCACGCCGTGGTGAATTGGTTTTTAGGGTGACGATCCGCCACCGGGGTGAGATTGTTTGGAATTTCGCCGGTTAAGAACGATGCTCGTTATCGAGGTATCGAGCATCGTAATTTCGAGGACCGTCGTTTCTCGATAGGAATCGGGCTTAGAGCGTCAACATCGGAATATTAATCGAGACGCGTCTGTTCTGTGTTTCTCTTTTTAACGACGCGTTTGAATTATAGGGCGTATTAGTCTCGGTTCTCGGAGGGCAAACGACAAACGTGTCATCGGTCGTCCGAAACTTCTCGTTAGCGGGAATTCCTGTGGGAAACGTCCGGTAGGTTTTCATATCCGTCACGATACTCGGAGGACGCCCCTAATTCGTCTTTCCTCGAAGAATCGAGGCGGGGTGGAGCGTAAACCACGTCGAAGTGGGACAAGTTCCGGCGTCTGGACGTGTGCTGGGTTCTCTCCTTAGCAGCGACCAAACAAATAGTCGTTTATTTACGCGAGTTTTCAGCCAGAAGAGCACTGGCAGAGGCGGCGGTAGCAGACCCTTCGACAGCCGACGATGATTTCACCGGTGGTCGGGTAAACCGACGTCAGTCACGAAATTAAATGGCGAGCTTGTGGCTCGTTGAACGGGCGCCTGCTGTTCGAATGACGTGAAAAAACACCGGCTTTGCGAGCATCGCCATCGAAACAAATCACCTGACGTCGGTGTTTCGCGTTGCAGCCTCCGCTTCCTGGCCGGCTTTATTTAGATCGCGGACAAACGCCGATGGACGGTTAGTTTATCTCGCGGATATAAAATATGACGAATCTCGGACAGCGATTTTCCGTCTCCGCTGTGTTTTCCGATACACTTCCGTTCCGTATTCCGCTGCGTTTCCAATACCTCTCCGATCTTCGTTCCATCTTCATCCTCGAATCTCCGATTCTCATCGAAATAATTACAATCGAAACACGAAGGACGCGTGAATCGAATCCTGCCGAGCGAAGCATCGACAAATTCGGCTCGTCGCCGAAGGTACGAGCCTCGGAAAGAAGCGAGTCAGCACCCAGGGGGGAAGCAGAGTGTATAGATTCGAAATCCGTGTCTAATCGTTTCCAACGATCCAGCTCCGTGTCATTTCTAAATTCAAATCTCGCGAGGGGGCAGATCGAGGCCGTGTACGGATCGGCGGCAGACGGAGGGGCGGAGGGTAGCGATACACGTGTTGTTTTTTACAGAAGAATCCGAGGCACCCCGTGTATCCAGAGCTCGTAAATAATACCACTCTGTATATTTGAATACCCCTGACGGATCCCGCATGCCACTTGGGAAAGCTCCGCCGCCGTTTCGTCCCGCAGTGTATACACGGGCGCACACACGCACGTGGCTCCTTACGTGCTCGCGTTCGTTTATTTGCGCGTCGAACACGCACTCGCGACGTCCCTGGATTCTTCCCTTTTGTTTATGCGACGCGACGTCGGATTTAATGCAACGGCCGCTCGCCGGAGGAGGGGNGGGGGGGGGGTGCGGAAGTGGGCGAAGAGCGCGGAATTCGAAAATCCTGCTGCAAGGACCAACGTCCACGGCGATAATTCACGCGAGATGTCCCGTCGCGAAGCTTAGCTCGCGCCGGCGCGCGTCTCACCTACCAGCAGCAGCTTCTAAAAAGCGCGTAATCCTGTTATTAATGGGAATCATGCACGGCCGAACGCGCGCCGCGTGTTCCCGGCCGAATGATACATGGAAACGTACGTGGAAAAATTTCCGTCCGCCGCACGTGTGCCAAAGCGTGTGCTAAGGGTCGCGGCGCGTGTGCCGCGAGTGAGGCATCGGTGGAATTAAACCGGCGATCCTCGCCGACCAGGCTAATTCGTTCCGAGATAGAACCTCGTCGCGAGTTTTCCCGACCGTTTTATCGCGCCGCGGAGATCGCCGACGTTTCGAAAACGCTTCCGTCTTCCCCTCTGACGCGTGCGCGCGCGCGCGCGCGCAACGGGATACATTCGAGACGGAGAAACGATAAGGGCAAAAAGAGTCGCCTCGGCGCGTACTAGAATCCAACGACCCAGCTCGATGTTTCCCTTTTTCTGAGCCACTGGAGTGCAATAATGCCGGATATTACCTTCCATCGGTTCCTCGTAAGACAACCTGTTACATATTCCATCGAAAAAATGTTATTCCCCGCGTTCCGAGAAACATTTCCCGTCGCGGAAGAAAAGCGGGGCAGGAAGGGCGGTGGAAATCATATTTCACGTCGGTCGATGCGAGATTAATAACGGCCAGACACGTTTCGATTTCCCAGAAGTACCTGTCGGCCCGCCCACGCCGCGCCATTATATCGCCGCGAGTTGGAAGGAAAGCGCAAAGCTCCGGACGCTGCGCGTACTCGAGCGAAGAAGCGGAACCGACGATGGTTAATTACCGCCCACCGGGGACGGACCGTGGAGGACTCGCCTAGCGACCAGGAGGGATCGTGCCTGATATTTTTCTTCCTCTTTTCTCCCCCCTTTCACCCGCCGCGGTGAAACGAATCTGCCATAAACACGGTCGCGAAGCTAATAACTGGGCCTGCGAAGAGTGGCCTCATTGTTCCGAACCATTGTCTACGCCCCCGCGATTAGACCTGTTTCCAGGCAGGACGTCTCCTACGCCAATTATGTTCGCGTCCTTAATTAAAAACAATCAACGCGCGGGTACTCGCGGGCCTCTCGGTCTCGAGGGCAAGACTCGATTTGCCTGCGATGAATTCGTCACTGGGGCCAAGTCCGCTCGAGGGAGGCGTCGAGGGCTCTCGATTCTTCCGGACGAGTCGAAGGCCAGTCCGTGGTCGAGCTAAACGGAGCGGGAAGAAGGCAGGAATTTGGTGAAGCGCGCGTCGGCCAGCGGTAAATCAAGTTTTCGTTAGACAGGCGAAGGAAGGACCGGTGCAAGTGTCCGGCAGCGTTGGACTAAAGCGCGGCGGGACGCCCGGGTGGGGTGAAAAGCGGCGCGAACACAGGGGCAAGAAGAGGGCGGGCCTCGTTAGCCGTTGACAGGAAGGCGAGTATAGCTCATCGCGTCGAATGCTCTTCCGGTACTGTGAAAACCACCGGCGCAAACACGCCGTGAATGCGGTCTCGGGCCGGTCGCCACGTTGGACCAAACGAGCGAAACACGGACCGATCGGTGGTGGAATGGCCGGACCGCCGCGCGTGGCCAGGCCTCCGGGGACCGGTGGTGGGAAAAAAAAAAAAATGTCGCTCCCTGTCCTTTGCCAGTTCGCTTCTCGGTCTCGGCGATCCGCTCGATTACGCCGATGACGATCCTCCTGCGGCGGCCCCTGGGGAACCGGAAGGGGCGCGTTTGTGTGCAGAAGAAATCACGCGGGAGGTGTCGGCGATGGACGACGTGATTCGATAAAGACGTCGGCCGACCTTCGCGGCGGGATTTCTTTCCTCTCGATAGACGCGTAATGCGCGAAACGGCAGAGATACCGCGGCAGATATAAAAAGGAATTACAAGCGAGAGAAGGGAGAGGCGAAAGGTACGACGCGGTGTACGGAACGTCGGCAATTACGATCTCCAGGGAATGTAAGATCGAAAGGTGGCGCTATCTAAACGGGGCACGTATAGGTTGGACCGTTAAACGGGCAGATAGTCTCGCGACTCGCAGTCGGTGGAGTTTAAAATATTCGCGAGCACTGGAAACGATGGAGCTTCTGCCCGGAACGATAAAGAAACGAGCGCGTAATGCCCGTCGGAGGGGCTGATTTTCAATCCGAGAAGGAATATCGAAGATATGATCGGTACAATAGGGCCGAGCCCCAGTGTTCGCGGGACATCCTGAGAGAAAATGGAAAAAGGAAGACGGAACGAGAAGCTGATATCGCAGGACTTTGGTCTCTGGTACTCTGCCAGGCCCTATTTCCCGACGATCCAGCGAGAGTGGCGGAAGTCCAGTCTGGTAAGCCGGGGCTGGTGCGCGGCCTCGGAGGGTGGGAAATCTATTCCACGAACGTTTGTCATGCCTGTTATTTTACCGGTGCCGCTGGCTCCTTTTTCACCCGTGGCCGCGCGATAGCTTCTGGTTACCAACGTTTTCCGAATCGAGCAGCCAGCGGAAAGAACGGAAAGAACGGAGCCGGGTTAAACGAGCTTGTACCAGAAGAAGAATCGCGAATTACGAGCAGCGAAAGGGTCGCTCGCTTCGGATTTCTCCGAGAAGGTGCTTCGATGCGGGGAAAATTTTCTGCCGGAGACACGATCGTTTTGACTTTCCAATTTAGCGAACCGCAGCAATTACCGGTGTATCTATTCGCAAATTTCGAGTAATTTTCGCGACGCGACACGGATTGAAACATCTTACCCCTTCGACGGGACGAAATGGAACGCGATAAGTACACGCGTGGAGAAGCAAGGCGGAGCGAGGTTGAAAGCGAACGAGCGTCAACCCCCGAACCTAAACGATCCTCGCGGTGGGAAAAATGGAAGAAGACGCGGCTGGGGAAGTTTCGCGGAATTCAGCGAAAGCGCAACGCGAGTTTTGGTGCGGGAGAGGAGAATCCCGGAGAATAGGGCCGTGCGTGGTGTAAATGGCACCCGGCGGTCCTCCAAAGAGATCCAACCGCTACGCCTTGTCCCAAATTAGTTGCAGACGTTTCATTTATAATGCCGTC
Organism: Euglossa dilemma; assembly: GCA_002201625.1. Taxonomy (NCBI): domain Eukaryota; kingdom Metazoa; phylum Arthropoda; class Insecta; order Hymenoptera; family Apidae; genus Euglossa; species Euglossa dilemma. The sequence continues at coordinate 1,277,743 of NIJG01000050.1, read as the reverse complement.
GCCATTATACCGGGTCGGCACAATGGCATTGTGCGTGGAACCTCGCTCGCCCCCGGAAAGCTTGCTCGCTTCGGGAAGAACGGCCGTGCATGCCAGTTCCCTCCTGGCTTCTAGCCGGTGTGCGTGCGTGTGCATACGGCCGGCCGTGTATACGTGTAACAACGAATATTGGCCGTGAAAATTTCAACGTTTCGACCGCTTTTAATCCGTCGCCCGCTGCGGTGGTCCCGGCCCATTAATCGCCATGAGAAGCGATTTCGACGAATGAATCATCCGCTCGAACGTTGACGGCCGACTTTTCGGCTTACGGATTTTTCGGGATGCCCGTGAAACGGATATTAGCGCGATTAGGGGATCAAGGTACTCCTGATCGGCGGTGTTTTTGTACCGCGGCTCGTACCGCCGTTCCGTGCCCCGGTGTAACCGGAATTTCCGTTTCACTCCTCGTCCCTCCGCGTATAATACCCGTCCATTGAGATTCGTGATATCGGAATTTTCGGCCGGCGTCAATCTCCAGCGTTTAACGAATTCTGCCGCCTGGTCGCGTCGAGCTCGACATCTCGGACGATCGACTCGCCACTCGAGCGGAAAATTTCGAAATTTTTCAGCGGTCGAACTCGGGTATCGGCGAAGGACGGGGCGCGGCGCGTTCGCCGTCGTTCCAAGGACCGGTTAATCCGAGAACGAGCGCGCAGCGGTTATCGTGGTCGCGCAGCGGCGCCGAATTTGCGTGACTTCTTTGAAAATTACGAGGCAACGCGGCGCGAAATCCGCGCGATACCTCGTCGCTAATAAAACGAACCGCGCGCCGGGTGATTTAAATTCTGCACGTGTCCGCCGGGAGTCGAAAAAATCCCCATGTTCCACCCTCCTCTTTTTTCCCACCTTTCTCTCCCTATCTTCCTTTTTCTATCCTTTTTTTTTTACCCCCCGTTCTATTTTCCTTTTTTCTTCCCTTTTTTCCCGTTTTCCCCGCGTCGCATGCAAGGTCGAGATAGTCGCGCTGCTCCATTTTTATCGCGCGGTCACCGCGGTCCACCGTATCGGGGCGCACCGTTCAGGAATTCCTGGGCACGCCCCGCCATTTAAGGGCGATCCAACTTCCGGCTGACGCCGGACCACGCGCGTTTTTTCCGCGCGTCTTGCCGCGCCTCCACCGCCGCTCGCCCGTAAATCACGCGCGGAACGCTCGCGGCGAAACCGCGTCTTGGGAAATCTCTTCCGACAGCCTTGGCCAATTAAAATACCCGCCTTGCCGAAAAACTCCCGCGAATTCCCGCCTCTCGATCCCAGACCCCGCTCGTTCTCGCTCCCTCTCTCGTTCTCTCTCTTTCTCCCCGGTGCCAGTGATGCGCGAACTTTGCAACAGCGTTGATAAATCTCATCCGGCCCGTGACAGATTTGCGCAAAAAATTCGGCAGCACGTGTGCACTAGCGGTCGCGGCGACTCCGCGCCGAGAAGCGCGATGATTCCGGGAATCATTAACGCCGCTCGACGACGTCGGATCGTTGAATCTAATTAATCGAACGGCCGAGATGCGCGATCGATCCGCGCGCGGACACAGCGTTTCGAGGAAGAAATTTCGAGCAGTTTACGAGTGGAAATTTCATTCGCGTTTCTGCTTAATTAAAATTAATTGGTCGCCGAGGACCAGTTTCAATGGCGCCATTTTTTTCCCTCTTTCCGACGAATTAAATTTTCAGCCGCGCTCGCTTCTGCACGCTCGTACGGACATTATCGAATGATTTTTCTTTTTATTCTTTCCTTTTTCCTTTTTTTTTTCCTACCCTCGTTCGTTTTTTTCGCTTCTTTTTTTTTCCCGAGCAATTTCCCCATTGGACGGGAAATTTCATAAAAATATTTCGACGTCATAAACAAGCGTTATCGCGATAGATAGAAATTGAGAAAGTAATTTGTTTCGTTTGACTGTTAAACATCGGCGACTGTCGATGCGCGTCGGGTCCGCCGGTGTATCGATTCCGGGTGGGTTTTTTCGCAAAATTACCTGCAAAATTCAGCGTCGTCGATGTCGACGGCCCCCCTCGTAATAGGTTGTACGCGTTAACGTTCGATCGACGGAAGAGCCGGGACACGGGGACGCGTGGACAGAATTCTTGCCTATCGCGCCGCGGTGCGTTTACAATTCCGTGGATTTTTAATTTCGGCCGAGCACGTCGACCGCGTGTTTCCGAAATAACGCGCCGCGCGGCATCCCGTGGCGATAATGCGACATAAAATCTCGTTGCCCCTTGTTTGCCCACCGGCCACGCGTCGCACTTTCCCCATTCTTCTTCCTTTCCCGCTTTTTTCCTCTTTCTCCTCTGCGGTGCAACGTTCGCCGAAATATCGCGTTTATGCTCGGCTCGCTGAAAAGCCGGTCGATTTTCGCCCCGTCGAGATTTGGAATTTTAATTTCCCGAGATCGGCGCTTGTCGGGAAATTCGGACACTCGCGTGGAATTATTTTCGCCGGTAAAGTCTGGCGGAGTGAAATTTTACTCCACGTTCCCGGGGTAATTTCCTTAAACCGTGGCACGGAAGATCGTTCTCGGAAAAACGGTTTTTTCCAACGGTGAGCCGCGCAGCGAAAAGTAGGAACGCGAGACTTCTTTAATTCGGCGTCGCGGATTCGAAGAGACGAGATCCTGCGAATTTCGCGATCGAATCGCAACAACGGCGTCCGGAGTTTCATCCAGGCCAACTTTCGCGGGCAACCACTTACGCGTGGCGTTAAAACGCTTCATTCGTATTTATCTAGGGAATCCCTTTGTCACTTTTACTATCGCGCGGTGGATACACGACCGACACTGCCGGTAATATCGGACATCAGAGGGAACCAGCCGCGTTCCAGCGGACGTTTTACACCGGCCATCGCGGAGGAATTTTCAAAGCACCTCCTGTCCCTGCTACGATAGAATTTCACGGAATTCCTTTGATACTCGGCGAAATTAATATAGACACGTGGTTTAACTATGGCAAAAGTGCGATTAATTCAACGCCGCTGTTTTAAACCTATCTTTCGTGCATTTCCCGATCCCGCTGTTCCCGAGGTTTCATAAAAGAGTAAATAGAATTCCATTTCCAGGGTTTGCGGAAATAAAACGCGCGGCGCACCGGCGTTCCAGCGAACAGAAGGTTTTCGAATTTGCACATTTGCGGTTCATAACTTTCGCTCTGCGCCCTTTGTTATCCATCGGTGAAACATCGTTTGCCTTCCACCCTCCGCCCCTTTCGATTAACTTTTACACACTTCCGCGCGATTTTCCGTATTTCCCGGCAGCTACCGCGCGCGCGTGCAAGGACGATCCGCGATTATGTCGTTTATCCGAATTATCGCCGGAGAAAGCTGGAAGGTCGGCGGAGGTTCCAGCGTTCATAACGAAAACGCCAATTTGCCTTTGGCCGCGAAATTGTTTTTCTACCCCTGGATCGAGCGAGGATAGGGGAAGCTCGCGGGGGAGAATGAACCCTAACTAACCGCGGACTGGCTGGCCCGGTCTCGCCTCTCGACTCGGAGGTCGCGATTTAAAAGCTCGCGAGTCGGGGCCGTGGTCGGGAGGAGAAACAGCTGCGGGGGGCGGGCGGAAGGGGGCGGGTAACGAGAGGAGGTGGAATAAAAGGAGGAAAAAGGGAAATAGGAGGGGACTGGAGCGAGGAGGAAATAGATACGGAAGGAGGTGGTTGGTCGGGAGAGGGAAGGGAAGACGATCCTCGGGAATTCAGACGCGCGATTCTTGCTTACCGAAGGATTTGCAAAGTCAGGCAGAAAACGCGACTGCCTCGGTAGGTGGCTCGCTTTGAAAAAAGACACAGACCGGATAGGTGGATCGAGGGGCGGAGAGAGGGGTGGAGGCGCGAGCTGGAACGCAAAAGGAGAGTCGCGAGGAGGAAAATGTACGAGCGCAGCGGAAGAAGAAGCGGAGCTGGCCGGGGATAGAAAGAAGAAACGTCGGCCGGAATGCGAACGGTAATCGCGGCCTGGTCGAAGCGAAAAGGGAAGCGCGAAGAGGATGGGCGGGACGAGGCGGAGAACGGATGATACGATAACACCTGCCGGCGCGGGAAACCGCTGCGAGGAAAGCGCGCCTCGGCGAGGGTCGAGGTTGGAAACGAGGTGGCCGAGGAACGCGAGAACGAGCGGAAGAGGACGGAAACCGCGAAAGAGGCCGAGCGTGTCGGTGACGAAGAGAGACGAAGGTAGACGGGAGAAAAAGCGGGAGAACAGGCTCTCTCGCAGCTTTTCCAGCAGGAGGAAAAGGGGCGAGCCAAGGCGAGAATTACGAGGCTCAGGTGCGCGCGGGTACATTATTAAAAAACAGGAAACCTCATCATTTTCGCCGGCTCTCGTAAAGATATTAAACGGAGACTTTACGCTGCCGGCGTTGGTCGCGTGTGCCTGCTCGTCGGCCGCGCGTTCTACGGGGATTTCCGTTTCGTGTTTCACGCGACACACGCGCGCTCGCGCGCGTAATCGCGATAAGTGACGCACGCGCCGCGCGTCGGGCTCCGTATAGCAGCGCGTACGGAGGAAGCGCGTACATCGATTCCCGTACTTCCGTTCTTTGTTCGCGCGCCCACTAGCCCGCGGCCGTTTTCTGCTTCACGCGACGCCGGCGTCGCTCGATTATCCCAGTCGATCCGCGCGTCGTCGCCACGGGCACACGCGCCTCGCCGTTCAGTTTCCATCGCGCGGCCCTCCGTCTCGCGCGATATTTCCAGCCCGGGTATCGAGCTTCAGCGGATACTCCGCGCAGACGTTTCACCCCGATCACGTCGTCCAGACGAAAATGCATTTTTCCTGTACTCGCGTTAATTCGCTTACGGCTTCGTCCATTCCCATTATCGCCTCCTCTTCCGGTAAACAGTTTCTGCCCCCCTTTATCATTGCCTTTCGAAATAATCTCCGTTCCCATTACCGCGACTAAAACGGAATACGAAGTATCCGTTCCCACAAAGCGCGGCCAACGGCGAGACCGCGAATTCCTCCTCGTTGCCAACCCACCCACCCCTCCGCCCATCCGCCGACCCGTTCTCCCTTATTACCGCGCCACTCCGGCCGGCCGAGAGAAAGAAACCTCTCGTTCCATCCGATCTCTGTGTTCAACGAAATCCCCCGGTTGGCGTTGTTAGCCGGGGAAAAAGGGGAGAAGGAAAAATGTCGGCGCAAAAAGCCACGGCCGTGCAGGCCCCGTAATGCCGACCGCCTTCCGCCACACGTATCGCGCGTAAACTATCGCTTTCCAGAACGCGGCTCGATTAAATACAGGTTTCTCGTGGCGCACATGCAGCCCGCCCCGTGCACCTCTGCATTGACTCGGCTCCGCTCGGCTCGGCAGCATGTCGTGTTCCCACCTGATGTCGTGCATACGTATGCACGCGGCCACGCACACGCGCGCACCCGTGCACACACGTACACGCGCACACTGGCGCCACGTGGGAGGCGCGGACCTCGCGAAGAGGAGGCACGGAGAGAGAGGGAGAGAGAGACTTCGCTGGCGGAAAGTTGCCGCTAACAAGCAGGTGTTGCAGGTGCCACGAGGCTAGGCCTCTTTTCCCTAGATCGTCGTCGTTTCCTCGGACAACGCGACTCGCTCGGGATTGTTCCGCGGAAAATCCCAGTTCTTATTCCTCCGGAATACCCGCCTGTCCCTTCGATGTTGCACGCTTCGTGCAGCCGAACGCACGCGCCGTCGCGGAAATCTCGCGGAACGCGTGCCATGGCACGGCTGCATATATTAGCGTCGGAAGGTTTTCGAGGGATTGTCGTGTTCCTTCGACCCCGACGTCCGGCCGGAAGGGCTTTTTCGTGGCGAGCTTATCTCGCGAGCAACGGGAATCTTTTTCGACGCAGGTTTTTGCGCCGGGATCGAAACGGTGAACGAACCCGGGGATGAATATTCGTTGCGGGTCTAGAGCCGGTCGATGCCGCGAACCTCGCGTTGTATGGTCTCCATTCATGCTTTCCGAGGAAACTGTGCTCGCGATTAACACTGCGGCTAAGAAACCGCTCGGTTTCTGCAACGATCCATCGCGCGCGATATTAACCCGTTCTCGTTAATTCCGATTCAATGGAAAAAGCGAGGAATTCGATTACTCGATGAATCTGCAAATCGGATGGAAATCTGGAATTGCTGGTTTAAACTTCTTTGCTCGATCCGGCGAGCGAAAGGACCGAGAGGAACTCGGCTAACGCTGATCGATGCTCCCTCTCGAGCCTCGCTGTACTTCTCGCTGCCTTTCAAAGTCCTCGTTCCAGGTCTGTCGGAAAGTTTCGCGGCGTTTCGTTTGCTTTCCGATCCGGCCGTCGCGCCGCTTCGCACCGCGTCGCGCCGCGCCGCGCCGCGCAACGGACCCAAAGCGATACGTGACGGCTTTCTTTGCGAGCGTCTAACTCGAGTGGAGAACGAAGAGGGCGACGACGACGACGACGAAGAAGAAGAAGAAGAAGAAGGAGGAGGAGGAGGGAGGGGAGAAAAGGAAAAGAATGTCCACGAGGAAACGTACGAGCGGCTAGACTGTTGATTTAAGCGCGGCGGAACGTCGCGAGAGATTGGTACGTTTGCATGGGTGCGAACGTATTTTCGTTCCGCGGTGAAAGAACCTTCGTGACTATTTATACCGTGCACGTGAATCGTACACAGTTTTATCGCGTTTTGCCCGCTTTATGGAGCGTTTATCGCGGGATAATAAAGAGCCACTTTGAGGCATAATGCACGCGGCTCTCGCTGTCTGCCAAGGGTGCAGAGGGTGCACCGAAAGTGCGCATTCTTGTACGCCGTTTATTCGCCGCCGTTAACGCTACGCGTTCGCCAATCATCCTCGGTTAGGCGATCATCGAACGGCGCCGTATCGCGTCGTAAAACCGATACTCGAGATCGAGCACCACCGAGCGGAACGCCGAGGGTGAACACGGTGTGGAGACGAATCGGACGACCGCGACGGACGGACAAGGAATAAAGACCACCGGTTGGAACGAAAGTCTCCGGCAAGACGGAACACCCAGCTCGAAGCTTTGAAGTTTAATAACGCGCGCTAAACACCGAGTGTCCAGCTGCTCCTGCTCATTCTCCAGTCGCGAACAACCCTTTGCGACAATGAAACGCTCGAGGCCCGTGATTTCCCGGCACATCTGGCGATCGTTGCCTATGGCGAATGCTATTTTCCTCCGCGATCATCCTCGGCTACATCTAAACAGCCGCTCGCGACGCTTTACGGTGGCCGTAGTCAAAACACGAAACGGATTTCGAACGTTCCCCGACTTACTCGCCGTCTGCGTAGATCGATAGGCCAGACGAACCACCCCTCGCTCGCGGAAAACAGCCAATCTGCCCGATGACCGTGGTTAACGAAGAAACACGCTCTTTCCGACCGAAATCGATCCCATAACCAGCCGACTCTATACCCCTGCGCAACGATTCGACGGAACGATTCGAGGAATCTCCCTTCCCGATAAGCACGCAGCCGGTAACGAATATCGCTCGCCCTCGCCATTCCTCTCGCTGCTCCTCGGGAATAGAAAAGTACCAGCGCTTCATTGTACCTCTCAATTTTCTCCGCGGAAACCCGAAGCTATAATCAAAGTCGCCGGCCGGATCCGCGACCTCTGGCCCCTGCCACTTCGGGGATTCGCGCGGTCTAGGACAGATAACGCGGGCATGCGTATCGCGACGCGTGTATCGCTACGTCTCGGGGTCGTTGAAACCCGTCCTTGTCCGTGCGTTCGTCCAGGAATGCGAGAGGACACGCGAGCTTCCTCGTCCCTCTTCTTCGCGCTCCTCCGCGTTCCGCCGCGCGTTTCCGTCGCGCCGACTGCGACGAGGGATCCTCCGTCGCCGTGCTTGACCTCGAAACAAACTGTCGCGCTCGAACGCTACGTTTCACGTCGCGCTTTCGATCGAACTTGCGACCAGACCGGATGTCGAAGTTGGCCAACTACCCCGCAAGAACGGAACTCTGGACACGGTGTAACTCGCTGGGAAGCGATTCCGCGCGAGAAAGGCAGGGAAAAATGTGCAACGCGGTTCGAAGTTTCAATCTCGAGGCTGGCGTTTTCGGAGGGAGGATATTTTAAAATTTATCGGGCGAGCTGGAAATCAGCGGTGGTTTGCAGCCGATAAAGGTCGTTTATCGGGGCATATATCAAAGCGATAGGTATCGCTTCGGCTCGTTCGATCGAAATGAAGTAATGAGTTTGAAATGACTTGGAAATACCATAATGCGCGGAACAAGCGCCGCGCGAATCGGTTAAACCAGTTTATTTAATTAGCCGATTCGTTATTACCGGGAAAAATTCGCCAAATAGAAACGTTGTCAAACGCACGCGCGTTTAATCGGCTGTCACGTTCGAATTTCATCCGATAAGGAATACCGTTGCGCAATTTCCATTTATCTTTTCCCGTGGAATTAACCCGTTGGTACGCTCGATGACACAACCTGTCTCGATCATTCCCGCTTCTTAAACGCGTACCGCGGAAGCGGTTTCCGAGGCACGAACCAAATTTTCCCCGCGATTTCCTCGAGACTCTCTGCGATCTCTTTATCCTCGATCGTCCCGATCCACGCGATCTCCGCGAGGGAAATATTTGTCAAACGCGCGTCGCGGATCGCGAAACCGTCTCGCCGCCGCGATAAATCAGTCGCAAAACAATTACGGCTAACGATAATACAGAAAACACAATCGGCGAGCATCGGTCGCGGGGAACGACCGGTTCCCATAGAAAATCGATCGCGCCGTGAGCGACGCGGAAATTAACGCACGGTAATCGCGCGTCAATTTCGAAAATTTGATTTCACCCGTCCGGCCCGGCCCGCTCCGCTCCGCCTGGCCGGTCGCGAGACGAGGCACGGGGCCGCGTCGGGCCGCGTCCAGCCGCGTCCAGCCGCGTTATTTTATAATTCGTTTTATCCGATACGTTTTATCAATCGCCTCGGCGTTCTTCGATTCCCCGTAAACAGACGGTCAAATGGAAATTGCCGGCCTCCGCCTCCTGGCAGATTAACGAAATGTATTAACTTTGATCATCGTCGCGTGCGCCATCGCGGAACGCATCGAAACTCTCGATTGAAGCCCACCCCCGGAATGAAATTAACGTCCACCCTCACTCCCCGCCACCCGAACCCCTGTAAATCCTTGCATATTCGTCGGTTCCCGACGCTTTTTCCCTTGGCGTTTCTCCGCTTTCGCGGAACAGACTCGGCCGAGCTCGCGGCCGGATAACCGGCAAGCGCGTAGCCGCTAATTGCGTTGCATTAATGGCGCCCATCATCCGGCATTATGCGGTTTCGCGAACGGCGCTAAACTGATTGCCGCGCGAGACGTCTAAGCTGTTTTTTGACCTCGTCATTCGAGGGTTACTCGCGTAATTACGCTTCGCCACGGCGGACCGTCGCGGATCCGCCGTTCTCTCTCTCTCCCGGTCGCGTCCGCGGCAGAGAGGAACGTGGCAATTAACCGGAGTTTTTTCGTGTCTCGTCGGGACAGCCGCGGGGTAAGACAGGTGTAAAAATTGCCTCGCATTCAGTCGCGGCTTGAAAAGCCGCGTTAACGGGAAACGCGCGCTGCCCGACGAGATTATACCCGCGCGCTCGAGCGTTTTCGGAGAAAGCCGGCAAGGCAGACGTTGCGAAATCGTTCGCGTATCTCGATTGTTGTATCTCGCCGTGTCGCAATAGAACGGTCAAACACGGATACGACGATACCTGACACGTGTAATCTCTCGAAAATCGGAAACACGAGAATTCGAATTCTCGTCCACGATTTTTCCTACGCGTTGATAATTCTGGAGAAAATTCGCGATCGCGTAACGAGATGTTAAAAAGGGACAAAGGAAGAAGCACGAAAACACGCGAAATAATTCGAAATAATTCGCGTTACCCGTAGATATATATATATATATATAGGCTCGTGTCACTTTTCGCG
>NIJG01000050.1:1254302-1267635 GCA_002201625.1 Euglossa dilemma | reverse complement strand
CTTCCCCGGCGATCGAGCAGGTGCAGATTAATTAAACGCAAATCCCGCGTGCATTTCAATAATCATCCGCAAAGTGGCGGAGGTAGCGGACGCGCGATTGTCAGGGTATTTATCGTTGGATCGTATCGCGTATCGATCAGCAGCGAGGTCGGACCTTTGCCTCGGCCGCGTTGCCGAGCGTTATCGAAATCGTGAGACCTCGGCCCGTCAAAGCGCGCCTCTCTTTTGGCGTTTCGCCGCGCGATCGTCGTGAAACGCGAAAGAGAGACCGGATAAGGGAGAGAGAGAGAGAGAGAGGGAGAGAGGCGAGTACAATCACCCAAAGTGAAACTCGTACAAATATGTACCGACTGCTCGCCTAATCTCTCGCGCCGCCCGGTAAATACTGACAGGGTGTCAATATTGAAATATCTTATCGTGGAAAGCGCCATGCATACCTGAAATATATTGGGAAACGGGCCGTCGACGTGCGCTGCATGACTCACGACCCCGGAAAGATATCGCCGCCCTGTCCTCCTCCCTTTTTCCGTGCACACGGGGTGCACTCGAAATTCTCTTTCGTCCGACAACTAACCTCGCTGCTCTTTTGACCCGCATTCCACGAGAAAGAGAGAGAGAGAAAGAGAGACAGAGAGCCAACGACCAGGAAAAAATACGAGTCGTTCGTGACGTAGGATCGATACTTGCTCGGCCACTGCGGGATCGATTCGACGAACCTCGTAATTCGCGAAACGAAAACCAATTTCCGCCACTTTCACGGTTTCGACTTATAATAGCGGATAATAGTAACAAAGGGAGGGAAAGGAAATAATTTACTTCGGTAAATATCTCGTTCGATTACGTCGGGTATATAAATTCGGATGAAAAACGGTGCAACATTTACGAGAACGCAGGCGAAAGCGATGAACGGATGATGATACCGTTTCCGCGATCGATGTTGGATATCGAGGCTACCACGAGCGAATGGTCGATAAAAATTTCCCGGATGTTGCCGGTGATTCCCGTGAATATGAGAAATATTGTTGCCGGGCCGAGATTTGCCGAAAGCCTTCTCGAGCGCGAAAGATGGCCGAGCTACTCGGCGAGAGGAGCTTAGACGGGTAAGCTCGCGAGCTTTGCTCTGCGCCGGGAGATCGACGCTGCTGTATTTCCTATATCCCGGCCGTTCCTCCGGGGGCATAGCTTAGATCCTGGCCATCCCTCGTTAAATCCCGGGAGAGCTACGACGTGGAACGGCCAGGCCACGCTGATGCCTGCCAGCTCGGATCTTTTCCAACGTACCACGTCGCCATCTGTGACCGGGACGGGACGCGGAATTCCAGGTAACGCGGCTCGGCCAGCGCCGGCTTGTTTTCCTTTCGAAAAATCCCGTTGTTACGTCCAAGGTTAATCCGCTAAGGGTTGTCGTTTCTTTGCGCTTCCAGGAATATCCTCGTACGACACGGTGCATACGCGGTCTTCCGGCAAAGGAATAATATTTAAGGTACAGAGGATCGTGTCGGAAAGCTAGAGCCGTAGGAATGATTCGAGGTAGATATTCGAGGTTAAGACGGTGGATAATCTGGAGGGAAAGTCGATACGACCGGAGTGGATGGGGCACGGAATGGCGTTATCGGATGGGAGACGTTTCGCGGTTTCCTCGGGAACAAAGAGAATTCTATTTGGAACGGTGATGCGTCGCGACGAGTAGATAAAGCGGCTAATGGCCGGACAGTGTCAACACGGGGCGTTGTTTCGGGAAAACGGCGGAGGAAGGATGGAAACGTGGCGCGATCAAGGGCCGTTTTAAAATCCGACCAGATAAGGAGAGCACGATGACTACCTTTATCTTATCCGAGATAATCCTCACGGACCGTTCTCTGTGTACCTCCGGACACAAAGGCGACGCAATAAGGTCATCGAACGAAACTTGCCGCGATTCCGCGTATTTGTGACCGATAAGGGGCCTCACGTGCCGTTTCGAACCTTCGATCCCGTCCACGAACAATGAACAACCGTGTCGCGGGCAGAATTTATCGTTACAACGCTCTTTTCTACGGTAATAAATGCCCCCGTGTTATATACTCGTAGGAACAACGTCATTCCCTCGGAACAATGCGGTTTTCGGCGGATAAAAAGCTCGAGCGGGGAACGGATTAAAAATAATCGACGAACATTCGTCGAATTAATTACGAGACCGGTTGTAATATCATCGATCTTTTTTCCCCTGTTTTACCTTTTTCCAACTGCGGCCTGAATAATTACTCTGGAAGGAAGTTGAATGAACTGAAATTAATTTCTGGCATTGTGCCTGGCATTATTCCTACGGGATATTACCTTGCCGCGTATTTACGAAGTGTATTAAAAAGTAAACGGCGAGGTAAAATAAATTTTCGTCTTTCAAAGTCCGCGAGTGAACGTTCGACTCGCGATTTCTTCCGTTCGTCGTCGTTCGACCACCACGGGATATTTCGAAAAACGCGAGGAATTGGCGAGAAACACGGTTGATCGAGACTGCCAGTTGGTGGAAGTGGCCTCGGGCGAGCCAGTCGGAGGATTTAGCCGCGAAGGGAAACGCGAAGGGAAACTTTTCCTAGGTAAATAAGGCGTCCGAAGGAAATCAGCTGCGCGTATGACCAAAGCGATCTCCATGGTTAAATGGCCGGCTTAGGCTCTGATCGGCATTAAGCTGTCAAGGGTTGCTTTTTCGAATTCCTCGCGTCGGCGTTAATCCCGTTTCAGAATGGAGCCGTCTTCAGCCCCTGTCAGACGTAGCCAGCACCCACATCCTCACCCGCCACAGGAACGTGTGTTTACGTCCCGCACCCTGTGACTCCGTTAATCCCCAGAGAAGGGATTGCGAAGGGGTTGGCCAGCCGCTCGAGCGTTTAGCATACTTTCCGGTCCACCCGTGGACAATCGCGTTCTTACCGTTTTTCAATTGCAACGCGCGATGGGATTACGGGATTCCGACTGTCCAGGCCGATAGAGGATCGTTCCCCGCTTTAGTCCTTTCGCGAATTTTTCCACCATTCGGATCTCGATCACCCTCGCTGCGATATCTTCATTCCGTTCCGCGATCAAGTACGACTGGCGAGAATTATTTCTCGCGACAGGAAGGTAGAATCGCGGCGAGAGCTCGAGCCTGCCTAGTATCGCAATTAGAAGGTAACTTGGTCCGCTTCGTGACTCGGTTAATTATTCAGTAAACGACGTCTGGCGTGCGTTCTAATAATATCTCGGGTTAGATCGCGGTCCGCCGATATTGCGGGCGAGCGGCGGTCGCGGAGAGCGACGAGGCAAACGGCTTGGGGAGGAAAGGAAGGGAGGGAAAAAATGGGGAAAAGAAAAGAATGGAAAAGGGAAGAAGAAAAGGAGAAGGGGAGGGAAAATAAATCGACGACAGATCGCGTTACTAACTGCTCGACGGAAATCGAGACGAAGCTGCTCAAGCGGCCGGTGGAGCACTACCCTTTCGACTTGCCAAGGGTGTACGGAAACACTCGATGAACGCTCGAGCACTTGGAGGGTGGTGTCGGGTCGAAGGTGCTCGAGGTACTCGGGTCAGAAAATTGCTGATCGGAGAGCAATATTCCTGCTGGCAGGAGAATATGTAGACACTTTTCCCGGTGTACACGGCCGATCGATAAATTTCGCTAATTAAACGGGCACGCAGTTTTTCTAAAGCTTCGATCCGCGCTGCTTCGCCTCTCGTCCTTTCATTCATCGCGCCAGCTCGTTCTTATACCACCAGCCGAGACCGTTGCGCGCGGTTTCAAGCGATAGATCACGAGCAAGCCTGCGTCGAATCCGCGCGAAAATTACCCGCTTTCCGTCCACGTGAAAATTTAACCATCCGGCTAATCCCGATTACGTCTCGGTAAAAATATAATATATATAGCCTGGTCGAAAAATAATAAGACTGCTCGTTTCGTAATTTAGATCGATAGCCTCGAGGGCATATTGACTAGCGCACCCTCTCGTACTGGATAATTGATCGACGAGTTTTTAGCTAGGTTGAAAATTGCACTAACGCTCCGTGCTTCCCGTTATCAGGAGATCTCGGTCGTCCCTGCCGTTGAAGACGCTGCGAGGAAGCTAACTTTGACGTTTAAAAACGTCGCCTGGAAAAGTTTCCGCGTAAACGGAGCGTGTCGCTCGGCAGGGCCAGTTTTGGAACGGGCCAAGGGTCGTAAATAAATCGTTGGACACTCTTCGACAAACGTACAGAATAAACACCGGCTGGCGATGGTTGTTCCAAGTGGCAGATGACCGTGCACCCGATCCCGTGAACGATTTCCGCGAAGCACGGTTAAGAATCGTGACTCGAACGGGGTTCCTCGGAACTTTGGAAAGAGCACATCTGCGTACCTCATCGATCGGCATTAAAATACTACATCGTTGGCCAGCTCTCGGAAGAAAAAGAAACGAGCCCCGGTAAATATTTTGATGAGCTTACGGGCTTACGAGTTCCTTCCCCTGGTTCTCCGGTCGCGCAGGGAGGCCGTATCTGTCCGGGAAAAAAATGTCTCTTCGGAATCCTCTCTAAATTGAATACAAGATCCCTTTAATAAAGTTACACGCGGAGGGTCAACAGAGGGAGGGGAAAGCAGGAGAGGAGAAAGTAGGAGAGAAAGAAGCGGGAAGAGAAAGATAATTCGAGGACGCAATTCCTCGGAGCAAGGTATTCTCGCGTTATTCCGGCGGGCTAAAGACCGCCGAAACGAATGCACGAGAAAGTTGCCGGTTTATTCGCCATTTTCACTCCGGGAGCAGAGTATTACTCAGCCCGCGAGGCAAGTTCCAGCTGAAAAACAGCATTAAACGCGTGGGGCGTCTCATTTCCCTCTATCCGAGGTGCTACGTGATATACATTAATCATGTCCCGTTCGTTCTTAGGCGAAAATTTGATTTTATTCACCCTCTTTCGCCGTCTCCCCCAAGCATCGGGGACATCGGCTTCCGCGACGACATTAATATTTCCCGTGTTTTTAACAACCACCGCGGCCTCGCGTTCCTCGCCGCCGTTACCTTCGCTTCGAAAACTCCGCCGAGATAAGCGTCTCGTCCGCGGTCTATTTTTCATCGGTTTATCCGCGTCGATACCAAGTTCCAGTCGGAGATTAGACTCGAACGGCAGCTCGGTACAAAGTCATCGGAGAGTCAGTTATCCGCGATCACCGTTTTCCGCGCCGGGACGATGGCGAGATCTCAGCGAGCCGCGTCGCGAGTGAAAGAGGGAGGATCGTGATCGGTAACAGGTCGATTAAGAGGAACGCTGGAATGGAGATGGTCCGGTAACGGTGGTCGAAACGGGAAATCAACGGCGAAGCGTGGAAGAACGGGAAAGACGGTGAATAATCGAGGCAGAGGAGGCAGGAGGCGCGGATGAAAAGGAAAGAACCGACAGGTTTTCCCGATCGATCGCCGGCGGTAAGCGGCGGCGGAGGAGGAGGAGGATGAGGAGGAGGAGGAGGCGGAAGAGGACGCGAGAGCGAAGGGGGTGGCGGGTGTACCGGTAATAAGGGCCGGTCGCACCCTAAGTGACCGGAATGGCGCAATAATTCGTGGCTCTCGTGACGTTAAGAGGTCTGGCCCTTTGCGCTCGTAGGCCCTGCGAGAAGGTGGCCGCTTGGCCTCCCATACGGTTTCGCAGGCATCGTCCTAAATATAGATCCCCTTACAACCTGACGTCCAATTATAGCTCTTTGATGCCTCGCGAACGTTTCTCTATCGCTCGGTCTTTCTTCTCCGTTTATCCTTCCGTCCCACCGTCACCCTCGCTCGCTCGCTCTTTCATCTTCGGCTCGCGCCGCGCTCTCTTCTTCTTCGCCCTTTCCTTTCCTTCTCTCGTCGTGGCTCTTCCACTCGTTTCGCGCAGCCAACTCCGTCGGGCGATAATTTTATCGCGGTTACTGGCCATTCGCCGGCGGCGAATCGCGGCCGAGAGCTCGGTGGTGAATCGGGACCAGGCTGTTTGAAAACGCGAAATTGCAGGTTCCCCTCGACCGCCCCCGCGGATGACTAACGACCTTTCGCAACAGCCGCCGATCGCTCGGCCGTTTATGCCTCTCGTTCAAAGGGTTCGCCAACGCGACGTCTTCTCCGTTGCGAGAGCCAACTCTGCCGTCGCCTGGAGAAGAAAGCGTCTCGCGCTTTCCCTCGGGCCCGGCACGGGCCCTGGAACCTCGGCGAGGTTCGAACCGCACGGGCCGGTAAGCACCCTTGGCTCCTTGGCGACGATCACTGCGTACCGCCACGCCTGGCTTCGCGTACGTGCCCGCCGTCATTTGTTTCCCTCCCCTTTGTTCGAAAAACTATCCCGCGGAACGCGATCTGCCGCAATCAGCGCGGCGATACGTTGCCGTAGACACGTACGTAACCGAGAGCGAGACCCGGCCGCGGCCTACGAACGATAATTACCACGATTGCGGCCGCTTTTCGATGCCGCACAATGCTTCCGCGTATTTATATACGCATGCACGGCATACATAATATACGCGGGCACGCAACAGGGCACTCCCGTCCTGATGAAGCGTCCGGGAAAATTTTTAAATATTCCCCGGCGATAATGCGCCCGTTGCCACAAACGGCCTGCGCCATTTCTGCGCCATTTCTGCGCCGTCGAACCCATTGCTGCGCAACCCGAAAAAAAGCCCACAGTCCTTTGCAGCTGCGCTCGCACCGAGCAAGACTTTTACCGCCCCTCCGTCCCCCGCTCCCCCCGGGATACACTTTGTTTTCGTTTTTCCCGCCGGCACAACGAGCGGCACTCGCGGTGCACAGACGCTCGCTTAAAGAGCTCCGTCTGTGGGAATTAGCGTGCTCCGGAAAACGAAGGGGGCTCAGGTGCGTCTACGTCGAGCCAGCTTTCCCGGCCACCGCCCGCCGACCCCCTTCTGCGACCGGCCCCATCCCATTTCGCCGGCCGGCTCTCGCTTCTGCCTCGGCCACGTGGCCAGATTCGCATACGGGGTAGCGCGTTTTTAAACAACACCCTAACTCGCCTCGTTAATCCACCTCTCCGCGTATAATGGTACGTGTAATGGCAATCGAAAGGGGAACCAGGCTCCAGCGGCAAACACGCGCCGTTTCTCGACGAATTTCGCGCGACCACCCATTCTACGCGATCTACGCACGAATCGCGTACGAATCGCGGACGAGCGGATAGTCGCGGAGAAAAACTCGCTAGACGACGAAGGAAGAGCGAAGAGAGGGTGGGCGCGTCGGATCGGATCGGAGGCAGCGTGAAATTTGCAACCGCGTGTACGCCGGGTATCAGTTGATCAGTGAATTATCGCGCGCAGTTTTTGCTTATCAACGCGAATTAGAAGCGGCTATCGCGACCGTCGCGAAAGGGAAGGGAAGGGAAGGTCGGTAAACGTCGGAGACTGAAGGGAACACCCTGGCAGGGCTGTGTGCCGAATGCGCGAGCGTTACCTGCCTGCCAGCACGCACTCGTCCGTTATAAGATCGATATAACGCGTGCACGCATATCCTCACGTACCTGAGTTCACCCTCGTGCCGGTATCCGCTTCGTCTCCCTGGCCTCTCCTATCTATCCACCAAAAAAATGTGCGAAAGGGGCGGCGTTCGTGCGTGCACGTGTACAGGGTGTGCGGCGCGCAGTCTACTTTCGCTCCGCTGAGAGGGTGAAGCCAGCTGGAAGATCAGGTATTCGCGCGACTTTATGGTTCAGCGAGGTATGCGGGATTTCGAAATCGAATTATCGCGCGGCGAACGCCTGGCATTTACCTCGCCTTTGGTAATTTCGATTCGCTCGCCGGTAGCCGAGAGTTTTACGTTCCACCGGCCGTTCGTCTTCGCCATCTCCGCGTCTTCGTCGCGCGGGCTCGCTTAATCGGCGCGTGGATCGGCGTTTTCGCAACCGGAGACCTCTGGCCTCTGGTTTCTCGCGTTCCCGAGAACGGAAGAGACGATCAATCGAATCCCGATGGACGCGGCGAGCTCGCAACCGTCTCCGCTTCCCGTTGCGGCTGTAACCGCCACCGCCGGAGAATTAACATTCAACCCGGTGGTGGAACAACGGCAGAAACGCGGGTACATTAGGGACACCCGGTGAACGCGTGCTGCGTGGAAGGAACGCTCGCGTTCTCCTCCCGCGCGTGTAGATACGTGGTTAGCTCGCATGCACGGCTAGCATGCCAACGCGCGTTACAGCGCCGCTCCCCGCGGCTAAGCCGAGTTAATAATGCACTCGTTATTTTATCAATACCAGGAATATCAGCCACGACACGTCCCGCGCGCAGGGGTCGAAAGGTGCTCGCAACCATCCCTGCCAACCCCTTTCCGCGACTGTTCCCTGGCCGAGAGAGGAGAGCGAGAGGAGCGCGCGCGAGAGAGGGCGAGTCGGAACGAATTTACGGCCGAGGCATATAACCCGCGCTCGATGGTCAGCTCGTTTCGAAATTGCCCGGCTATGTAACAACTGCCAGCATTAATATTTGATTGGCTCCACGGCCGATGGGTTGCACGCGATAAACGTGCATTTTCCTCGAAATTTCCGCTACGGAACGCCGTCGTCTCGCAGTTTGCGCCATTCTTCTTCCCTCTTTTCCTGTTCTTCCCTTTGCCACCGTTCGCGCGTGTCGATAGGCTTATCGACGGGTAACGCGGCGTGGATTTTATCGAGCAATTTGGCGGATCGTCCGCGAATCGCGAGAGGTTCGGAGGTTCTAGGTCGCCGCTGGCCATTATCGTTGGCTTATCGGTAACCGGCGGTTAATAAGGAGGTTTCGCTGGATGCTGGAAATTATCGTCCGTCGTGGCCCTCGTGAACGTAGCTCACGGCGGTGGCATATTTAATTGGCCGATAACTCGAGGGTGACGCGGCCGGATGGGAGAAGGCTTTTACCAGCGCGAAACGCAGCGACGACGCTGTATTATTTAATCGCCTACGTCGATTGAGATATTACGTTGGCCTCGAGTCGGCGAGCCGGCGCATAGCCCGATAAGTGCTCGAAGAACACTCGTTATTGCCCGTTATTTAGCGCCCTGTTTAGGGCTCGTTGCACCGCGGTTCGATGCACCGGAAGGATCAAATATTCAGAGGACGGTTGCAGCTGCGTCGTTGCTTAACTATCCGCCTGCGTCTTTCGTCCGGCTATTCCGCTGACCTATCGCGTCGGCTAGGTCTATCTCGGCGAAACTCGCGCGCCACGGACGAATCGCGATTATTCGCGACTCGGGAAAAAAAGAAGAACGAGGGGGAAAAAACGCGAGAGCGAGAAGGAAACGACTGGATCGCGATAGTCCGGGGGTTCCATCGAGATACCGCGGTCAAAGTAGCCTTCTCGGGGCCGCCATTAACGTGTCCCGACCGTACGTCACCGGCCGCAATAACAGTCGTACCTCCAAAGGTTTCCGTAATTGCGAGGAACGGCCCGCGTGATCGCACCGCGTTAACCTCGATCTTTCCCCACCGGGATGGCTTAATAACCACGCTGTTCAACGTGAATTTTAATCGAGAATATTCATTGGGTAATTCCCGCAGAGTGTATCGTCGTCGAAATCGCTCTGCCATTCCCGGTTTCGAAAAATTCTCAGACTTTTCAGAGACGCGCGATTTATGGATAAAATGAAATATCGCATAAAAAGCGAGCAAACTAGGGGGTTCGTTTTTGTCTTATAGATCAGGTGATTCGTTGTTTATAACAAATTTATCACTAATAATAAACAGTTCGAAGTATAAATTTATAACAAAAGTGAAAAATCTGTAAGCGGTAAGTAACGAAATAGGCAATAATCGAGACTTTTCATTGATCGTTAATTATAAAAACACCGCGCGAACCTAGCGAGAACTCATTTGTCATTTCGACTTCGGAGCGATCGGATCTAAATTTTCGTCGCTTAGGAGGGTTGATAGTTGGAAAGGGTGGTCACAACAGTGGTCGTTGGCTAGGCCCTAGGGCTAAACAATGATCGGTGTGCTTTCTCCCCACGCTTCAACCTTCGTAAGATTTAACAATAATTTTTCTATTTTAATTTTCGGTCGTACATTTGGGTTGATTGTTTCGCTTCTTAGGTTCTTATATATCGTTTCATCGTCATTGGGGCTTTTAATTCTCTGCTCTTGTTTCATATTTGTTANTGTGCTTTCTCCCCACGCTTCAACCTTCGTAAGATTTAACAATAATTTTTCTATTTTAATTTTCGGTCGTATTTGTACTGATTTTATCTTTCGATCTTTATATCATTCGTTTCCCTCTACTTTTCTATCCAATTTGTTTTTCCGACCTACATTTGGGTTGATTGTTTCGCTTCTTAGGTTCTTATATATCGTTTCATCGTCATTGGGGCTTTTAATTCTCTGCTCTTGTTTCATATTTGTTAGATACTTACTTTATCGTCTGTACTTCCTTTATTACTCTTGTAAATCATATTATCGTAACATCGCGGAAGTTATTCGCGTTTAGTTCTGAGTAGTCGTAAGATAGATTCCTAGGCCAAGTATCATGTGCGCGCTATCCGTTCAAAGATAAGCTATCTAACTTGGAGCGAAATGTATCGATTAACATTCCTTCTGCTCTTATCCCTCCCGTTTACCAAATAGAACGTAATTGTTCTCGCGATAATCGCGGTCATTCTTAAGTACCGATTAGCCTACGCAACGTACTCCCGTGTACGAATAATCGCGAACTCATTTGGGCACGTCGCGATTTTTTACTTGCTCGCGTCTTTTATACTTCTTTCCCTACTTTCATAGAAACTTGGAGATATCAGAGTTGTTGAGATAAAATATCTTAGCGTAGGGACTTAATATATCGAATCGAAGTCCCTTTTGTAAGACGCGATATTGATAAAGTGTCAGCAGCTTTCGTTTGGTTTCTTTCGCTCCAAAATAGATTAGGGTATCTTTGATAGTGTTTGGGTCTCGATGCGTAGCCACCTCCACGTGGTGAGACCTGGTAATTGGTGTCAAATCCCAAAGAATAATTTTTGGGAGACGATACCAAGCTAAGAGCTACGCACCAAAGTTAAAACATTAATCATAAGTTAGTTATAAGTTAACGGTAACTCAGCGATTTGTATGTGCGATAGCAGAATGCAAATTATGACGAATCAAGGTAAGTAAGGTAAGTATCGTAAGTAAGGTAAGTAAGGTAAGTATGGAGAAAAAAAGATAACAAAGAGATAAGTAGGATAAAAGATAAAAGATAAGTAGGAGGAACAAGGTAAGTATCGGAAAAGAAAGGTAAGTAAGGTAAGTAAAGGAATCGGCCGAAAATTATACGACTAGGTCGCGAAAGTCTGGCCCGAGAATTCTTAGAAATATCGTCATTTCTTGGAAATCAGGAGAATTCTAGGAAATGACGTCATTTCTCGGAATCGGTCGGCGAGCGACCTCCTGTCGTGTCATGTTATCCTGATACAAAGTCGCAAAATCGGCCAAAAATTTTACGTCGAGGCTGCTAAAGTATTGTCCCGAAAATTCTTAGAAATGACGTCATTTCCAGGAAGTGACGACCTCCTGTCGTGTCATGTTATCCTGATACAAAGTCGCAAAATCGGCCAAAATTTTTACGTCGAGGCTGCAAAAGTATTGTCCCGAGAATTCCTGGAAATGACGTCATTTCTGGGTAGTGGCGACCTCCTGTCATGTCATGTTATCCTGATACAAAATCGCAAAATCGATCCAAAATTCACGTCGAGGCTGCAAAAGTATTGTCCCGAGAATTCCTGGCAATGACGTCATTTCTTGGAAGTGGCGACCTCCAGTCATGTTATGTTATCCTTATACAAAATCGCAAAATCGGCCAAAAATTTTACGTCGAGGCTGCGAAAGTATAGTCCCGAGAATTCTTGGAAATGACGTCAGTTCTTGGAACTGGCGAGAATTCGTGGAAATGACGTCATTTCTCCGAACTGGCGAGAAATCTTGGAAATGACGTCATTTCTCAGAATCGGTCGGCGAGAGACCTCCTGTCATGTCATGTTATCCTGATACAAAGTCGTGAAATCGGTCAAAAATTCCTGGCTGGGAAATTTTTGGCCAATTTTTCGACTTTGTATCAGGAATACATAACACGTGAGGAGGTATACCGTNCTCAGAATCGGTCGGCGAGAGACCTCCTGTCATGTCATGTTATCCTGATACAAAGTCGTGAAATCGGTCAAAAATTCCTGGCTGGGAAATTTTTGGTCAATTTTTCGACTTTGTATCAGGAATACATAACACGTTAGGAGGTATACCGTGGACAATACTTTTGCCGCGCGATTGGACAAAACTTTCGCGGTTTCGCGGTCAATACTTTTACACCCTGCCGTGAAAGTTTTGACCGATTTTGCGATTTTGTAACAGGAATACATAACATGACAGGAGGTCGCTCGCCGACCGATTCTGAGAAATGACGTCATTTCGCAGAATTCTACGGATTTCCGAGAAATGACGTCTTTTCCAAGAATTCTACGGATTTCCGAGAAATGACGTCATTTCCAAGAATTCTACGGATTTCCGAGAAATGACGTCATTTCCAAGAATTCTACGGATTTCCGAGAAATGACGTCATTTCCAAGAATTCTACGGATTTCCGAGAAATGACGTCATTTCCAAGAATTCTACGGATTTCCAAGAAATGACGTCATTTCCAAGAATTCTCGGGCCTCACTTTCGCAGTCTTGCCATATAATTTTCGGCCGATTCCTTTACTTACCTGACTTGCCTTACTTACCTTTCTTTTCCGATACTTACCTTGTTTCTCCTACTTTTCTCTGTTATCTTTCTTATCTTTCTTTACCCATACTTACCTTACTTACCTTACTTCCTCATATTCTGCACATTGATAGACCACCTGTCCTGTCATAAAAAAAAATCCTAATAAAATTTCCCAAAATTGGCAGCAAGTTTCGTACCAACTCTGCGAAATTTCTGGGCTCGAAATTATTTACAAGTACTCGCAGTAATCATTTTCTGAGATTAACTTACGAACTTTTATTGTTGCATCGTAAAGTTGAAACTTTGGGCTAACATTCCTATGCCATATTTATGCATAATTTGTTGCTAATTAGTTTGATATTAATAATTATTTGATACGGTGGGTAATTCGACAACAACGATCGGTATGGTTGTCGGTAAGAACATTTATGAACAAGGGAAAGAATAAAATTTGTACAAAACTGATACCCGCAGATGCGCAAGAAAATTGCATATATAATGCGTTTATGAAATTCATAAATTAATTGCAAATGTTGAATAATTTGTTATTTTTCGATTGGCTAATTTATTTTGTTCGAAAGTATCAGGAGCTTATAACCAAAGTTAGTAAACTGCCATCAGCGCCATCTATGATTTCCAACTGGAACATAAGTTTCCAGTCCAAAATCACAGATGGCG
>NIJG01000050.1:1242268-1253307 GCA_002201625.1 Euglossa dilemma | reverse complement strand
AACAAAAGTAGCATAGGAATGTTGCCCGAAGTTTCAGCTTTACGATGCAGCTATAAAAGTTCGTAAATTAAACGCAGAAATTGCGTAATTATTTAATTTTCACTAGCGAAGCTACTCTGTCCTTTCCTAATCATCTTGTGTCCTCGTTTATCACGCTGCATGGTTTTAAACGACCTCCTTCCACATTCTGTGTCCCTGTTATTTTTTCCATTTTCGAGTCCAAAATCGCACTGACCGTTGTCGCTTGATTTTTTATCCTTGTTTGTATCGAAGGAACTGTACAGCCTTACACATAGGAAATGTAGAGAAGACTTATTTACCAGTTGAAGTCATGTACCTCCAATATTTCCTGATCCGTTGACCTGAAAAAGAAAATTATCAAATTACTAACATTTCTATGATTAATTTGCCAATACTTTAGATGTTACCCTTCCGAAGTCAAACCGGCAAATGACTCGATCACCGGAACGTCGTCCTTTATGTATTTCCAATTGGTCGAACGTCGATGAAAATTTTCGAACTTTTTCTAAATTCTAGATACATTTTAGCACAATTATACTCTAAATTCACGTAATAANACTTCTAACTAATTTACCGGATCTCACTGGGATGTGGTGGGGTGGCCAACCTAATAAATTTCACTTTAAATTCTCACTCTCTGTGGACGACCAAACTTTAGATGTTACCCTTCCGAAGTCAAACCGGCAAATGACTCGATCACCGGAACGTCGTCCTTTATATATTTCCAATTGGTCGAACGTCGATGAAAATTTTCGGACTTTTTCTAAATTCTAGATACATTTTAGCACAATTATACTCTAAATTCACGTAATAACCATTAATTTATTAATTTTCCCATTTGTATTACAAATTTACGTTGCAAACAACTCGTTGCTGACAACAAATCTATGAATTTCCACAATTTCATATAAACTATAATTGCATTCCCCTTTCCATAAGATAAATTTCGCGATACGTCCACGTGTATCAAAATATTTCCATCTCCGCGTGTATTTTCGTCCGAAATTGCGCGTTTCGCGCGAAGGAAAATCGTCGGAAGATTCAGAATCTACGCGAGAGTGTACGTTGGAACAACTTCATATCCAAAGCTGGTTCGTAGGTGGTCGCTCGCGAGATCGGGGCGCACGCGAGAAAGCGCTTGGCCGATAAGCCGGGCGAAAGATCGGCGCCGGCTGGCTCGGGACCGGGGAAGGAAGGAGCGTCGGGACGGCGAAGGATCGACGGGGGTTGGCAAGGGGGTTGGTAAGGGTGGATCGTAACGGCGCGTAATCGGCCGTCCGGCGAAAGTAATGAACGGGCATCGGCGGGAGAGCTCGGGATGGAAATTACAAAGTGACCGGAATCGATGGCGTGCATAATCGGTCCTTGTATATAGTGTCTTTTACAGCCTAGATCGGTTATCGGGGTCCGCGTAATTATAGCGATACTCAGCGGCCTGCCGTGTCTTTGCCGTTTTGCCGTGAAACCGAGCGAACGACTCGAACGGAACGGCAGAACCGCGCTAGAACGAGCGGAATGAAAAAGCCGCAGGAGGGTAAAGACGGCGGCGCGATCGCGCTCGAATCGCACGCAACAATGCCTCGCCACTCTCTCTCTCTCTCTCTCTCTTTCTCCCTTTCTCTCTATAAATATTCGCCGTGTCGCGAACCACCAGGAATATGTTTATACACGCCGAGCGCACCGCGACATCCGTCTTCCTGACGTCTCGCGGTTCGAGAACGTTCCGCGTGTATTTTTCTTCCGGCACCCTGGCAATTATGCCGAGTTAATCGCCGCCGCTCCACCCGCCCCGAGACCCGTTGAAACCGGGAAAAACGGTTTTATCGTCCGAGAAACGAATGTTCTTCGGGGAATGTCACGGCCATGGCCGGGGGAAATGAGATCAGGGAGGAAAGGTGGATTACTTTACGTCGCCGGATGTTAATGGCCGGAGAATTCGAGTTCCAGCTGAAATTACGGACATCGCGAGGATCGCGAGGATAATTTCCACGCGATTCGTCTCTCGCTGCGACCTCCGCGAGATCTACCAACCGATCGTCGCGACGCATACCCCCTGAATGCTTCCTGGCCACGGGATTCGTTCTCGAGTGGAAGCGGCGCGTACGGAGAGCAGCAACCGATCGGAGGAAGAAACGTGGAAGAGGCATCGGTGGACAAGCGGAGAGGGACCGGTCCTGAATCCGGGGAGCTGGTTCGTTATAATCGTAGCCGGGTTTAGCGGTAAAAAGAGGGCCGGATGGGCCGGGTTTGACGTGCCGGTGATGCTGTTTCGTCGACAAGAAGCGCATGATCGAACGTGGACAAAGCGAATAACTGTCGGGGACGGTATCTGAACGGGCCCATCTGACCACGGGCGTTACGGCGCGACGGCGGAGGGACGCGTGGGAGGATTGGAAGGTCTGGCCGGATAAGTAAGTAGCAGGTAGCAGGTGTCACGTCGGCAACGATCGCTGCTGCGAGATAGGGAACTCGAGGGCATCGACGTCGTTTAGCGGCAGGTACACACAGGGAGCGGAGTTTTAGTCAGATTAGGCATAATCGATCGGTGTCGATATCGCGTCCGTAGGGGAAAACGCCGAGGCGAAGGTTCCACGGCAGCCGCCTCTATCTTCCTCGGCGATCGACAACGGTTACAATTGCTTTTCCACAAAGGGGATCACCTTCCGAGACGTCCCGGGCCCTCGGTCTTTGAATCTTTCCACCAAGATACGTCGGATTCCCGGCTCGCGCAGCTTTCACAGCGCCGTCATCTCCGGATTGCTTCGACAAAGTGCTCGCTTTTGTGTCCGTATCGCCGGGGATTCTGCCAGAAGAGTACGCCGCGCCGAAATCTTCCGGCTAGCGCGTACCTGTTGGCACTCGCGATTAATTCCGCGTGAAAACGTTCGTGCCCGATGATCGACCGGGAAATCGGCACCGATCCGCGCCGAAAACGCTCGGCCCGCGAGACGCTGATCGAAACCGGAGAAACCGTTCGAGAGTCGATTTTTGTCCAAACTCCCGGCTGAACGAAGATAAATGAAACGCATCAAAGAGGCGTCCCGCGTTGCTGTTATTATTTGCATAACGAAGCAGCCAGCCCCCTCCGCAACCCGCCCCTGGCGCCTTCCTCTTTTTAAAGGCGGACTTCGAGAAAGTCCCGACCAACTTCTCATCGAGTTAAATAAGAAGCCGCAATTAATCACTTACTGTTTTTCAGCCCGCCTTCGTGTATCCGTATTTAACACCGCTTTTTATACCGCGAACTTTCCGGCCGGACTTTTAACAGCGCGGAATCTTGTTACGCTTCTTCCTCGACTTTCGAACCGAGCAACTTTCCGGCCACTCGCCTCGGCCGAATATCCGGATATCGAAAAATACCCGGGATAATTTCGGCCGAGGTAAGCCACCGATCGTGTCATGTCTCCACGCGCGCCAATCTCAACTCCCGTCGATTAACCGATTGTACCGAGAGCGAACGTGGAATATTCCCGGATTTGGTTTGCAAGGGGGACAGAGGAGGGGGGAAAGGAAGGGGAGCCGATGGTAAGAAAATTAGTCGTTTCACGCAAGGAGAATTCCATCGGCGCCCGGACGACATTCTCGACCTCTCGAAAATCCCGTACGCACGGTGTTTTAATAATGAGGCGAAAGACCTGACGCCCCGCGTCTCGCCGTCGGATTCATTAATTTCCAAGCCGGAGTTTCTAATTGGCTGCCTAATATTTTATTTATGAACCGCGCCGATTCCGGGGGCGAGGGGAGCGGTGCCCCGTTAATAACGTTAGTTAAATTTCCCCGTGAATCTCGTCGCGAGTGCGTATAAAAATGGAAGGGACGGACGCCTGGCCTTATCCGGCGGCGAAAAATCGGCGCAGCCGATCCCTAACAGGGAACGATCGGTTGCCGAAAACTTTCGAGGTCCCCGAGCATCTCGGCCTTCCCGCTCGCGAATTCTTCAACGAGCTATTAGAGAGCAGAGGACCGGGGGAGGAAGATAGTTGGAGAGAGGATGGTTAAATTCATCATCGAACCGACTGGTCGCTTAAAGGCACGGCTCGTTAAGCCCGGAGCTTATGATTCACGATCGGCTTTGTATCCGCGAGCCTTGGCGTAAAAGAAAAGAAACGAGAGATCGGGACGCGCGGTTGGAAGTAGAAGGGGACTCGGGCCAAGGAGCATCGTCGCTAAGATTCCTCGTCGGCTAGGATAATTGAGGGTTCCGTAAATCAATATCGGTAGAGGGCCGTGGTCCGGAGGGAGAGAGAGAGGGCGAGAGGAGAGGAGGCAGAGAGGTGGTACAAGGGGTTGCTCGCGGAGGGTGTTTCGAGGTATATAATACCCGGTATCCGAAATATAATTAAGGAGGCGACTTTTCAATTTAAGTCCGATATTTTAAAAGATATAATTAAGGAGCTGGCCGGCTCTCAGCGGCCAGGCCACTAATTGCGCCAGGGGGGGAATCCCTCGGGGATGCTGGCAGCGGGGTGCGAGGAGGGTGCGAGGAGGGTGCGAGGCGAATGCGAGGCTCGGCCCGCTATAGTATTTCTATGTTCCTATCCGCCGTGCCGTATCTACGTACGCGTACACATGTACGCTCACCTAGCCGCACCTACGGCACACAGCCGTCCCCCTCGTACCACGGCGTACCGCAGCACGACACGAAACACACCATGGACACGTCCTGCGGCACGCCATGGAACACGGCTACCACGAACGTCCCGCGGGAACGATCCATTCGCATCTCCTCCTCCTTCTCGCTTCCTACCCTCTCGCCTTCTTCCTCCTATTTCCCTCTATTTCCGTCTTATCCCTCTTCCTTTCCCCCTTCGTCGCGCTTTTTCTCTTCCGGGACCGATCCGGTTCAAGGTCGACCGATCGAAGGTAATTTTCTCGAGCTTGATCGCTTCCGCCGGTCCCCCGAGCACGATCCAGCCCCCTTGTCCGTCCTCCCATCCCCGGAACATCCCCTTCGCGCGGACAGGTGGCCAGCCGTTTTTTATCCTTCGTCCACTGCTCCTGCCTGTCTTTTTCTCCTCTCCCTCCGCGAATCCCGCGTTTCATAAACTCGCGGCGGAACGGAGGAAGAGAGGGACGGCGAACGAGAGACGGACCGATGGAAATTGGTTGCAGACGGATTCGGAAACTGGCCGGGAACGGTCGAATTGGAATTTTTCGAGGTCCGTTTGGATTAAAAAGGGCATCCTTCGATCCTGTGGGAAATACCCCTGGCCGAAAGGGGTTAGGTCCGCGAGAGAACACCCTCTCGCCCTTCCGCTATCGCCCGGCTAGATTTACGATCTTCCGCGCGCGGACGTGGTTGTTGAAAATTGACCGGCACCGGACTGGATTAAATTCGTAAAAGGAGAACACGGACCGCGGAGTAATTCCCCGAGTAAATAATCCGGCCCGCTCCTCACCCTTCGCTTTTCCTCCGCTTCGCTCGCGGCGCGCGTCTAACAGCGACGCGGCTTCCTCGTGCCCGCGTCCGAATTAACTCTCGTCTTCGAATTCCATTCGGGACGACTCTGACAAAGCGAACAACTCCGCCTGTTCCGCGGTAATCCCGGGAATTATTAGACGTGTATACTTAAAACGCGCGCACGCGTGGCCGGGGAACGCGGAGGCAAAGGATCGCGGTGCGGCGCGGAGCGTGCGAGCGTTACAGCCAGAACTTTTGCCCTAGTTCAACATTGTCTTGATCAATGTTTAGAAAGCCGAGTTAAGGTTCGGGCAAGTCAAACTGAAAAGTTCAATATTCATCTGCGAGTTTAAGCATCGCAAATAATTGTCTATGTATATTTTGCCACATTACGTCCCCGCCGGTCTCGGGGCATTCGAATCGCCGCGTTTTCGAGAATTCCGCGGCAGACGCAGAATTCCCGCCGTCGGCGAGGTAAATGGGAAAGAAAATGGAAGAGTAGAATGGAACGGAATTTATTACTACACCCAATTGCTGCCGCGGCCGTTGTTCGACCCTCGCTGGTATTTCGCCGCGATGATAAATTCTGTCCCGACCCTTTCCCTCCTCGAAGGGGTCCCTAATTTTCCCGTATCCCGCGAAAAAAAAACCCGGTAAATCCCGGCAGCGAGCCGTACGGGAAAGAATCGGGTTTGTCTCCGGAAGGTCTCGCGACGAATGTACGAAAGGAAAGTTGGACTTAACGCAACAAGTCCCCTCTAGCCGGCGAAGCTTTTAAATTGCCCGCGACGCGCGGCCATCATGCCGCGAACAATGAGAGCAATATTCAAGACGATAACATCGATTCGGTGCAGCCCGTAAAATTCGACGGCACAATCGGTAGTCACTTTTCAAACACGAGCGAGAGCCGAGCGCTTGGAACGGCGATTCGTGTTCACGAGCACGGAACAATCGTCCGTTCTTTTGTGCGATTTTATTGTACATAGGATCGCGGACGTCTCTGTTCTCTGTCGCGCGTTCCTCCGAAGAGAGGGAACGCCGGCACTCGGGGAAATCGAATAGGCCGCGTCAAATTGTCGAAATTTCCAATCGGTAGACTGCCGGTCGCGCGGAGACCGCGGCCTTTGATCGATTTAACCGGTCGGATCCGAGCGACTCTCGCAATTTTGCTCGGCGTAATTGCGTGAAAGAGAGGCTGTCGCTTTTTCCCGCCCCTCGCCCTCCTCCGGCCGGATCTCCTGCTGCGAATTTAGAGATCTATATCAGCCAGCGCGGACAGGTGTAACGCCGCCTGACCGACCAAATCCGATCGATGTCGTCTGAATAGACCGGCGATTTCGCGTTACCGTCCTTCCAGCTGCGCGTTCCGATCCACGCCCGATCAAAGCTTCCACGCCCGGCGAGTGTCTTCCACGCGTGTGCTGGAAATTTTAATTAGACGCTCGTACTCGCGGATATTTCAACGCGGAAGGTTGTCAACCTTCGGATTTTCGGTTAGGCGAACAGAGGTTTCGTTGTGCTCGAGATAATCCAAGCTCCTCCTCGGACGTTATGGCTCGATAAGAGTACTTTTCCAGAGTCTCGAGGCCGAGGCGTACCACGGAATTTTTGTTCCGGATGCTTTTGTCCCGATCTCCGGTAATTTTAAATTCGGTTAAAACTTCGCTGAAACCCGGAGAAGACTATTTCGCGAATTAAACTAATTGTCTCGAGCACATCCGTCGAAGAAGCTTCCGGGAAGTTTCTCGACATCCCCGGAATGTTTATCCTCTCGCTCGCGAGCGCGTTCGCCGTCTCGTTTTAATGAATTTTTAATAAATTTCGAACGTTTGCGGAACGTCTGGGAGCGGCGATGGCGGAATTAAAAGCGACGCCGGGACAAAGGCTAGAGCAATCTCGACAAATTGTCATTTATATTACGCAGCGCGTGAGACAATGTTGGCCATGTCGAAGGATTTGCTGTCGCGGCGGCGGCGGGTGTTGTGAATGCAGCTTAAGCCGGCGAAGTCACGCCGCGTCTGGGACTCTCCTCGGCACAATGTCGTAATCAAAGCCACCACTGTCTTCCCCCGGCAGGCACAATAGCGTCGTTCGAGGGGATGGATCGTCCTCTTCGTCCTTGCCGTCGTCGTCGACGTCGCCGTCGTCGCTGGCACTCAAAACTAAAACGACACTAATCATCGAGCACGGGCTGGCTGCGGAGTAATGCGTTCCTTCCCGAAAGTATCTGGCAAAGTGCTGCCGCGAATTGTTAATGCCGCCGCGAAACGAGTTCCTTTGCCATCGAACGCCGTGAATCAAGGCACCGATCCAATCGCGGCCACCCGCTATCGGTATCCCTATAAATCTCGCCTTTCCACCGTACATCGAAATTTATCAACACGCTTCTCCGGTGCTAATTTCGCGAAGCGATTCGGATCACTTTGGCCGCGGAATTTCCATGATACAGGTCGGACGAGAATCGTTGTCCGTTTCAGCGTCTTTGACGGATGCGAGAGGCACAATTGCGTTGACCCAATTAAACCGGCTGCTTATGTTTAATTCAGAGGTTGTCGGATATATAAAGGCCGCGAATGCTCTCTTAATTACCATTTTTGCCCGTGTCTCGCAGAAGGAAGGACCTCTTACCTAATGACCCATTAACTTATGCGCCTTTTGTGTCCCTGCGCAGTCCTTCTTCCTCCGCCGGCTTCGTTATCGCGGTTGAATATTTTATCGCGCACTGTCTGCCTGCATTTGCGTTCTGACCTCTTTCGTGATAGGGCTAATTATTTCGGGGCAGTCCTGCGACGGAAATGTCAAGGAAAACGTGGCTTCGAATTAAAGTCCCCGTGGCGGTGCCACGCAACCCAATTTCCTCCCTCGCCGCGCTTCCACGGCCAACCTGGTCGTTGTTTCTTACACGGACGACTGTTACGACATCCTTCGCGATCGTCCGCTTAGGATCCTTTCACCGATAGTCCGACAATGCGCTCTCGTAAAGCGCACAATGCACTCGTAAAACTAACAATTTAATCTCCGATAATTCGGGCCCTAAACTGTTACAATAGCATTGCTCCATTATACCCGGCGCGCCACCCTTCCGTTTACCGTGAGTAATAATGCCTAAACATGCTGGCGCCATTAAGCAATTATATGCGTGAAATCCATTGCAATTGGACCACCCAGACGGCTCTTCGAGTAATTGCCCGTGCACGATACCAGGCTACTCCGAGTACCTTGCGTTCGTCAGTTTTCAATCACGCGTACGCGCCACGCTCCGTCCATTCGACGCATTCATAAACCCAGACACCGAACATCGGTTCCAGCCACGGACAGAGTCTGTTAAACCCGTGAAGAGCGTCGTTTGCCGACACCGTCCTCGCCAATTAACGAATCCACGCGATTCGGGTTCGTCGACGACGACGACGACGACGACGACGACGAAGTCGAACAGGGGTTCGAATCGTAGACCGTCCGAAGAGAAAGGGTTCGCGACGGTGGTGCATCGATTTCTCGAAGTCATCGCAACGGTTGCCACGACCGCAAGGTTAGCCAGCCCACATTCAAGCGGAGCCTTCAACGTCGAGGATTGACCTTTGGAAGATCAAAGGCGGCCCCGGATCGATGAGGCTGCCTCGATTCAATTTATCCCTAGCGATTTTATCGTTGCCGGCCCCGAGTCCCTCTTTTCCTACAAATAGGCTCACCTTTTATTCATTATCGAGGGTGCACGAAGCTCGCCGATTCCGACCAATTCCACGGCGATTCGAAAGAAAGCCGACGAGAAAGCGCGTTTCCTTTTTCCGTATGCCTGTCAGGGTCCATCGTCGTTAGGCAGGCCGGATTCATTCGATCGGGCAGGTAAAACGCCAGGAACTCGAGTGTTCTTCCACCTTCCCGGACTCTTCCCCGTGTAATATTATTTAAACGTCGCGCATCGGAAAGAAAAATAAAGCCGATCTTCGAACTCGTAAAGAGGCACAAAGCGCTGGAAATTATTTATCAGCCAGACGAATATCGGCCGAAAGCTACTCGCCGACCCCTCGCGCTATTTCTCAAGTTTGCCGTTGAAAATAAAGATGTTCGCGATACTTTAGTCGAAACGCTTCTTCACGGCTACGAGCCGGTCCCCCGTGCAATTTCCTTAAATCTCTATACAAAGCGTTTCCGGGAGCCGGGCGGAAAACAGTAGCCCGCGCGGCGAGAAGCGGGAAGGAACGCGAGGAGGCTTAAGAACGCCGCTAAACCAACTTTTCCCTCGGCCATTGAGCGGGGAAAATGAAAATTCGGCTGAATGCGAGTCGCGCGGCCGATTAACGAGCAGCGGCGGAGCAAAGCGCGGCATTGTCCGCGGAAAACTTGCAGCAGAATCGGCGGAACTTTTCGCGAATGCCGAAAAGGCGTTACCATCGAGAGGATAGAGGAGGGTGCGTCTGTCGGTCGGCAGTTGGAAAAGTACCGCACGCTCGGGGTGGATCCGATATGATTTCGCGGGATCTCAGAAGCGAAAGCTTGGCAGACGCGTGACGGGGGTGGGTGCCGAAAGGGGTGGGAGTGGTTGGCGGAGGGTAAGAGGGGACAAAGGGGCTGCGAGTAGAACGATTAGCACGGCCCATTGCTCGATGCCAGTGGCACACAACGGCGACCCTGTTCAACTTGGATCTCTTCCAAGCGGACAGGACGAGCCTTTAAGGGTTCCGCACACGGCGCGATCCGTCCTCGAGCCCGTCGACAAATCACCCCGAGTAAATCCGGACTCGCGTCGAAATCGCTGTTTGTCGTGCTGCAAACGAGTTCGAGGTCGAGTCCCGGAGTTCTACCGAACGGCTGGAACGTGTTTCGACGAGGCGACTGTCCGAAACGAGGCGTCGCGACGGCTGGGAACGGAGAATAAATGGAAGGACAGATCGCGCCGTGTGCGGGCACCTTTAGGCGCGGATCTTTCCGGCCGGCTTCACCGACGCGTGGTTACAAAGTGTTCTCGCGATCCTCCGTCGTCGACACGTACTCGCCGGCTAAGGAACTCATTTTTCCTGCCGCGACCCTCGCCAAATAGCACGCCCGAGTCTGCGAACGACGGCCGGGAATGACCGGTTCGAGGAAAGTCCGAGGCCCGAGCACGTGTTGCCTCGATACCTTGTTTACGAAGTTTATTTACCGCGCGGAGGGCCCGGTACCCGAGGTCCGAGCAGAGAATAGTCGGCGGGGACGAAGGTAAGAATAAATATGGCGCTTGGATCGCGATGGAACGTGGGAACGCGTTCGGTACCGCGATCGAAAGTTGAGAATACTCGTTGAACTTTTATCTCTGATAGTCGGTGGCTTGCGGAGGACTTGCGAGGGGCGGGCGAGAGGAAGCGTCGCGGAAGAAGAGGATTCGGGAGGAGGGCGAAGGAGTGTTGCTCGCGGCAAGAATTTTTCATCGCGCTGGACTAGCTCGGAAGGGAGGAAGGAATATCGAAGTGGAAAAGTAGGGGTGCCGGAGACGAGGTGCACTTAGCGAGTCGCTGCAGGGGTGGAGGGTTGCTCGATGCCGCTAAGAGTAAGGTAAAGAAGCAGCCTGGGACCTCGCGAGGGGACGACGGCGCGATCGAAACGGGGCTTTTTTGGTAAAATAGAAGGGGTGGGGGGGGGG
>NIJG01000050.1:1198592-1232251 GCA_002201625.1 Euglossa dilemma | reverse complement strand
CTCCTTCCTTTCCTTCCTCTTCCTTTTTTCCTCTCTGTCCTTTTTTTCCCCCCGGAGCCTCGACGTGTCTCCGCGCTGGCAAAACAATAACGCGTCGGAATGACAGCGGGAACGAGCGGACGCGGCATCCCGCCTCCTCGAGCGCGGGCTGCGCCGCTATTATCACGAATGACGATGCAGACGCGCGTCATTTTATCTCTCGACACGTCCGGCCGATCTACGGCCCTCGCTGGACGGGGCGTCGCGGCGCGCCGCGTCGAGCTAATTGATTTATTTCGCGTTTCCCGCCGTTAATCTACCGGCAGATCTTGATCTTCCGTGATCTACCGCCACCGCGGATCTGCGCCCGATAAGGGTGCGCGTTCGGGGAATTTTCTCGTAATTGCTAGGGCACGTCGGTGAACTTGCGACGGACGTTTCGTTATATCGAAAGCTTTGCTCGCTGGATAATCTCGGGTGCGTAACGCGAAAAGCGTCGCTTCGACGGCAGCGTTACATAGACCTATCTTTCTTCTTGAAACTCGGAGCGTTTAATTCAGCAGTGAAAATTTAGCTAATATTTACATTTACAAAATTCAAAAAGCAACGTATTACGAAATAAGTAAGAAATAAAGCAATGCCAGTTGTATTTCGATATTTGTTGAAAATCGTACGAATAACATCGATATAAAACGCGACGAAAAACATGGAAACAAGTTTCTCTGCTATATACAATATTTGCATATAAAAGAAAGAAGTATAACTATTACGTTTTCAATCATTTACAAAGAAATCTATTACGGAACAAGTAGATCGTAATGCTAGCATAACGTTGATGAAAAGAAATTATAGCGTTTACTACGTTTTGCAAATTCATTTTGAGATAGAGCTTTCTCGCAATGCGAATAATAATTGTTCGATACACGACGATATATCGTCGTTTAGCGCTAAAAGGGTCAATATCGCGTTAATTCGATCGAGAAAAAAGGGCGAACAGGAAATTTACTGACACGCTCCTGAGAATATGCAAATTGATTTACTCGATGCATAATAAATGTCGCGATTAGGTACGGAATACGCGTATAGATATTCCAACATTTCCGATCCCCGGGAAAAATCTTCGTTACTGGAATAAGGACGTATCTGCAGCGGGATCGGAGTGGCGCGTTCGATATTCCCCGGCTGGCGAGTAATTCGCGATTCCGCTGAAACGCGTATTTTTCTGCGAGGTATGCGACGCGTCGAACCGTGTCCGATTTTCCAGACAGCCGGTACATAACGCGAAATTCCGCGCGTACACGAGCGCCATTTATCACGAGCTAATATATCGTATTACGTCTACCTTTGCTCGATCGAATGTCTCGAAATTCGACGAGACATCGATCGATCGGAACAGTTGGCCGGCCGGTGGAAATTTCAGGCGGCGAATGGCCGAGGCACCGGCCACCGTTCGTGTCCGCGTACGCCGTGGCCAGGTATTTATCGGCGTTCGATCAACATTCCAGGCGGTGCGTGTACGCGCGTGCGGCGGCGCGCTACGCAATCCGAATCAGCCGCGCTTTATCGGTCGTCAACCGGAAGCGCGCGTTTACACAGAGCGCCTAAAGGCGAGTGCCAGCCAGCAGGCCGTGCGTGTGCCTATCTCCGGCGTGATCGATAAAATTCCGCGCCCGGTCTGCACCGCTAATCACGTATTTCGAGTCTCCAGGCCACTCCGTATCTCTCGTCCAGCCCAGAACCGCGCGTCGTTCCGCGTGAAAACCACGCCGATTTCCGCTCCACCTCCGACCGCGTCCACCCTCCGTCTCGCGTTCTAGAAGAGGTCACGCGGCCGAGCGTGTCCCTATCGGGTCACGCTTCCGGCGCGATCTTACAACCGGACTTCCCGGTTCTCGCGCGGCGTCATAGCCGAAATCCGCGCAAGTTTCGCCGTATTTTCGGTAGAACGGCCCCGCGAACGACGGCTCGCGGGCAACCCAGTTTCCAAGCGAGTCGCGCACTTGCCAGCTCGAGTCGCCCGGGAAACTGCTTCCTTTCCACGCTGAAAGCTCGTACTTGTGAAGTTTAAACGGAGCAGCGAACCGGTGCGACGGTGGTTTCAGCGGTGCCGTTGGAAAGATTCGACCGGCGAAACTGCCGTACCGGAGGGCTTAACCAGCGGCGGTGTTCGAGCCGAATAACCCAACTTGCAAACGAAGAATTCGCCGGTCCGCGACGATGCAGCTCGTTTCCGAGCTGGTCGAAGCAGCAAAACATGCACACCATCGATACCCGCGACGCCGAAATTTTCCCGACGAAGAAGCGTGGTCGTTGGATCGCGGATCCACGGAGCGTGGCGAGGACCGGAAGCAGAGGACGTCGCGGCGGTTGCTGGCGCGATTCGACCGCGGTTCAACCGCGAATCAACCGCGATTCGCGGGTGGTGTTGGTGGCAGGGTATCGAACGCGGTGGACGGGAACGGCCGAGGGGGGAGGTGGATAGAGCCGAAAATGGAGATAAGTAGGATGCCATATTGATTGCGAGCGACTGCGGCGCGCTTGTCGGGAGTTTGAAAGTGAGGAACCGGCCGTTGCCGGAAAGACGGGTGCCGTTGGCGGGCGAGAGGCGGAGGCAGACCGTGGCAGAAGAGAGAAACCGAGCCGTGGAACTTGACGGAGAAGGAGAGGCGGCGACGTGGGAGCGGCGGAGAAAACGTATAGATGCGAGGGAGGAAAAGAGAGCGGGGAACGGAAGGAGCGAGCTCGAAAACCGAGGGAACTCCGGAGGAGAGAGGCACAGAGAGCCGCGAGAATTACCGGATCGATATTAAGTTGCGATAGTTCCCGTTTCGACTACGCGGCGCTCGCGTTTGCGCCCTTACGGCCCACCCCCTGATCGTGTGCACCTGCAGCTGCACCTGGCGGCGACCTGACCCCGCGACCCGTGACCCCTAGACCGCGGCATTCGGATTATATCGAGGGACGGGGCTCGACCTCGGTTACCTATTAACGCGCAAACGTCGGTCGTCGACCGACAAAGCCTCGAGACGCCTGCGAGATCGGCTTTTGCCCGTTCGCCGACGCGTCCCAGCGTCCTCGGGACACCGTTTCTTCCTCCGAGGATAACCGAAACTCCGAGCGGATCCGCGGCTTTTCCGCGTTTCGATGAAAGTCACGCGTGCATAATTCAAGCCCGTGGAAAATTCGGAGCCGTGGAATAAAGCTGATNCGGCCGTAACAAATTTACAAGCATGTTTCATTGATTACAAGCTCCGTTGAATGTTTAAATCGGCGACGAGGATGGCCCGGCCGAAGCTTCGTAGACGCGTTCCATCCAAATGGAAACATTTTTCCCGGCGATCTGAAAGGCCTGGACGATCGACGATCGACTCTGATAGTTTTCGAATATTCGATTGCCGCTTTGCCAGCCTGTTTCGTGCGCCGCGGCCGAACCGGTTAGCCCGATTTTCCGTGAAAGCCACCGTTGTCCCTCGATCGATCGTCGCGGAGTCCCGGTACGAACCGGGACGCGGAACCATCCCGCGATAACGTATTAAGAATCAGAAGTAAAAGGCTTATAAGTAATATTGCCGTCCTGCGAGTTTACCCTCTTCAGCCAGTGACAGCGATATAATGGGTTCTCTGATTGCCTCTATCACACCCGGTTGCACCACTTCCAGGCTTATCCGCCCACGTTTCCTTTCGCGGAAAATACCGTATCGACGCTGGCTCGACGGTGTACGCGATACGCGCTGTCGGAGGGAATCGATGTACCGTGGAAAATTCGCGAGCTCTCGTTGCCCTCGGAGTAATCCGAGTTCTCTCCGAGGTAGGGGAACGCGGCTGTGACCGGGTCGCGTGTCGGCCGAGGAAATCGCCTCGATCCTCGGCGATTCGCGCGAGGAAAAGGGACGACGAGTCGGCGGGACGCGTTGGATTTTATCGAAGTTGCTATCCGCGGCGATCCGGCACTCGGCTGATATATTATTAAACGCGCAGCCATCCGTCCTTTCGTCGAACGTGGCAAACGAAGGTGGAAATAATACAGAGGTACGATAGGAACGACACCGTATACACTCTCGATCGACAGGATCGTTAAGCAACGATTGGAATCGGGACCTTTAATTCGATCAATCTAGCCGGGTCATCGACAACTTTATCCCCTATACTTTACATCCGAGTAGACACCTACAACGATCCCAGCCAGCCACGACTTTTATCCAAAGCTCATCTCGCCGACACGAACGCCTTAGCCGTTCAATTGCAGCCGGTGATCCCTTATCGAACGGCAGCCTCGATACCGCCGAGTGTTTTCGCAGCGTGGCGCATATCGAAATGCACGAAGCGAGAAAGGGAGGCTGGAAGAAGGATCGGTCGTGAGAAAGCGGCCGATAACGAAAACCGTGATGACAGACAGCTATGTGTGTTGAGGTATAACTGCGTGGGAAGCGCGAGGTCGTAGGTCAGGTTGCAATATCGCGCGACCCTTGACTCCGAAATGCTAGAGCTCGGTTTGTTGCAGCTGCAGATTTTCAGCGGAGCGTAATAGAGATTTAATGGACGATGGGTAGCAGATTGTAACGGAGGCTCGTGCACGGCCGAACGGCCAGGTTCCATCGCGTCGGGCATAACGGGTTGCCCCGTGTATCTCGGATTGCCATCTGCGCGCCAGACCTCTACGGTTCCGATGAAAATCCACCGGCATCCTTCCGCGATGCTTTCTCTCCTCGTTTTATCCAGTCAAAGGCGTTGCCAGCGGAGACGCGCGCGATACCGGGCCTATTGTTTCATCCCGAAGGTGTAGTTACCCGCTCGTGGTTGCGTTTTACGGCTACGCGTCGGCCGTCACGGGGGTCCACGCGCCGAGACGCCTGGACGGAACGCGAAGCGCGCAGCGAGCGTAGATGACAGGGATGAGGCGCGTGCAACGAGCGATTATGGAATTTTTCGCTCGGACCGTGCACGCCAGCCAAATGGCCGGTTGGGCTTTTTCCCAACGAGCCAACGAGCTATTTGGCAAACGAATAATCGAAATAGAATCGTCCTCTGTACGCGATGCGAAACGGCGAGCACGCGCGCGCGTAAACATCGAACGGAACCCCCTGGAATATCCCGGACGTGGAACGAACAAACAAACCGACGGACGGGCATAGTGTTTTGAGCAACAACGTGTTAACACGCGCGTAACTTACGCCAACTGTTGCTCCCCGACGCTCAACCTGACACGCCGGTAAACGCCATTAGAATCGAAAACACGATATCGAGTGTCACCGGGCCGAGTCTCACGGTCCGTTCCTCTGTCATCTTTCAGCACCCACGTCAGCCGCAATTAGGCGACGCCCGGTGTCGCCTAGCCGGCGTCCGCCGTCGACCGACCTCTGCCAGCGGACCATCCGCCTCTTCTCTTCTCTTTCCTTTTTTCCACCGGCTTCCCCCCCCCCTCCCCTTCCCTCCCGGGACACGTCGAATAAATTCGTAACGGCAGACGGTGGAACGCGTCGCGGAACGCGGCCGGTATGCCGCGTCGCACAGATGTGAATTATCACGGATTTCACGGTGCGCGTACCCGGCGACGAAGATGGACGAACCGCGCTGTCGGCGCAGAAACGGCGACGAGAAAAAGAGCGAACGCGCGATCACGGGAGAGGTCACTGCTTCCTGGAGGGCTGCTTCCACGTCGTCGTCGCTTCCTGTGTTTACAGTGTACCGGCTCGACGTCTCGTTGGCCCTCGAACGTGGTCGCCGCGCTGACAACTTGTCAGTGCGCCTCTTCTCAATGTTTTCCGATGGGGGACACATGGTGGCCGCGCGTCGCCGTAGACTAAACTTGCCCTCGAACCACGGTCCTCCACCGTTCCGTTCTCTTCTCTGCCACTTTGTCGGTCCTTTCGCCCGGTTGTTTTGAGAAAAAGAGACGGAGCCGCTTCTGGCCGACGCGAGCGATTCGCGGAAACGGGGATACGCGTTTGCACCCTCGCGGTGGACCGGCCGAACAGAGATCGTTCCAGGGACACCGAACCGAGCTCTGGCCCGCTTTCCTGCGCCTGTTTGCGCAACGACCGACCGAATTTTTCTCCAACGACCAACAACACTCGGGCGAAAACGTTTCCGCCGTTCCAATTCCTCGCGCTTCTTTTTCCACGGGAGCTTCGCGGAAAAGGAGGAACTTCTTAACGAGTGTAAACGTAATTACTGT
Source organism: Euglossa dilemma (assembly GCA_002201625.1). Classification (NCBI taxonomy): domain Eukaryota; kingdom Metazoa; phylum Arthropoda; class Insecta; order Hymenoptera; family Apidae; genus Euglossa; species Euglossa dilemma. The sequence continues at coordinate 1,226,097 of NIJG01000050.1, read as the reverse complement.
AACGAACTTCGTTACCCCGGGGCGAAGTACATCTTATTTTTACTCGAACGTTAACGACGACGCGTGTTCTGAAGGGAAATCGAGCCGGGGAAGCCCGGCCGTGGAGAGGGAGGCGAAATAAAAAGTTGCTCGAGGTCCGCGACAACTACCAGCATCGGGGCAACATTTTAATCGCGTTAATTAATTATTCCCGGTAGTCGGCGTATTTTCTTATTCCATTAGCGCGTCAACGAATCCCCATTTACGAGCCGGGAATAACGATCTTTTCCACTTTTCCCTTTTTTCCTTTCTCCACCGTTCTTCCTCCTCCTTTTTCCCCTTTTCTCTCCCGTTGCAACTTCCACGCGTCTGAAAGAATGCGCGAGTTACTCCTCGCGGGGGGCGGACGGCTGCAGTCAGGGGAGCTAACATAAAGTTATGTTAAATTCGTTAAAAATTTACACCGATATCGGGGCCGGCCGCGAACGCTGTTTACCACCGTTGCCTATTCCTCCGCCTCACCACGTCGGCGAAACTCCACCGGAGGAGCGAGCAAAATTTTAATCGAGAAACTTTTTCCGAACAGGGGGAAGCTCGTTTTGAGATTGTTCTCGCCACGGGTCGATAGCGGTACGCGACCAACGTGTCACTCCGACTCCTGGTACCCGAGCGAAGATAATTACGCGCGTACCAGCGTTTCTTTCCCTATCGGTAGCAGAATTGAAACCGAAACCCACGAAATTCGAAGCTCGTACGACGCACGCACGAATGACCGTCGCGATAAATACCTCTGGAAGCAACAGTCTCGGTCCCTCGGCCACCTCCGGCCGCGTTACCCCAAGAACCACTCAGACCCGAGGACAAAAGAGCCAGGCGACACGCTAGCATGTTCGCCGGACGATAATGGCAATTGCGTTCTATTTTATTCGCATGCACACACGCGTAGCCCTGCCCCGAAGCGGGAGTCGTTCTTCCTGTCGCAGGCCGACTTCTAATTGGGTAATTTCCCCGGGACGAACGTAAACGCCGCGCGGTTGGACCCCGTGAAAGAAGCGCGTGTGAGGCGCGGCGTGGTCGGGGCACAGTGGCCAGAGAGGATCGCATTGTGCGGCGATTTCGCCTGGAAGCGAGCTGCAAGCGTCTTTCACGCGACAAAGCGCCCACGCGAGCGTGCATCGAGGCCTTGTTTCGAGGCGGTACCGGTTCCTTCTCGGAAGCAGAGAGCCTCTACATCGCCGCGGCTGCCACTCGCTCCGGGCTCCGTGATGGCCGGTGAACGATGCTCGGGATAACGTATCTCTTAATTAATTCCGCGTTAAAGCGGCTGAATGCTCGCGATTTCTGTGGCGCGGTATAATCGAGTGTCCGTGCCGGCTATTGTTGCGTGATCTACGACGCCGGGCCTGATAGGAAGTTGCGTCGAAATTGGAATCAAGTTTCCAGCCGAGAGTACTCGTTACCGATGCTAGACGCTCGTAACGGGATTTCGTTGTTGCAGGCCGGCTGCTTCCTGGCCACTTGCGTTCTGCGATCAACGTTTTGCCAAACGAAACGTTGCGTGTAACAAAAATTTGTCGGAGGATGGTCGAACGGTTCGCTGCAAAAAGGGATTTCAATCGGCCGCTTTTGTTGCTCGCCTCTGCACTTGAAGCATCCTCCCGTTGGGAACGGCTGAAAAGTTTAATTGGCGATGTTAACGTTAAAACGTTTCGGTTGCAGGGCAGCTCTGTCGGCGTTTCAGGCGGCGCCGTATTTTCGCGGTTGAACCGGAAGCGCGCGTTGCTCTTCGAACGAAGAGGATACTAATTTCGCCGGGGTCATTTGCAGCGAGCCTGTCCGCGCGGCTTCTACGCTCCTCCTGTTCCGGGGGTCGTTCCTCTTCGGTGGTCGTGGTCTACGGAGATGGCCGTTGGATACGCGCGTGTACGCTCGCGCGTCTCGCACCTGGTGTGCCCGTTAATTAATTCCAATGAAATATACAACGTCCCGGACGGACTGCCGGGAACCGCGGAAGAACGGTACGATATCGGATCGTTCATAAATATTTCAGAAATACGTATGCATGCATGTATGCATGTACGTCGGAAGAAATGGGATCGCGCGGAAATACCCGACGTAACGGGTACCGCGGGATATCTCAGACACAGGCGTCACAATAAAATTGCGAAGTTGTGACGTCGTTGGATAGAAAGTTCCATTCAACCAGAGAGACTTCTATCCGCGCGCGTTTCTTTCGTCGGGCATCGATTTTATGCGCGTTGCGCGATACATAATGCAAGCGGTTTATAGCCAACCACGCGTACGCTCCGGTCCGAGCTGCCGAATTAAATGTAATAAATAGAATTCCGAGCCGACGGGGGACCACGGGAGTCGGTGTCGACACCCTCGGGGAAGAGCCCCGTGCCCGCTGTGGTACCCCGTTCATTAATTACAGTCACGAGGGGGCAATATGCCAGGAATCTTGGATACTTCGGACCCGTGCTTACAGACCGAACCCCGCATCTGTCAAATCTACTCTGCTTAGGGGCAGATGATGGATTTTCGCGAAGTCGGTGCACGCATTCACAGCGGCCGTCGACGAAGCACGAGGTGGAAAAGCTTTCTCGACGCTTTCCGCCCCGGTGTCCATATTTTCCGAACGCCGCCGCTTTAGCGACGCTTCCAGTGCCGCGCCATTTTCATAATCTGATTCCATCAATTCCCGAGAACGTTTGACGCAAGTTCCATCCACGGTAGGATGCCTCGCGAGCGAATCTCGTTTATATCCTTCCTCTCGATGCTCTCGCGAACGATACGAGACAGACTGGCGCGTTCGATCCGTTCCCGATTAAACAGAGGACGCAGGTTCGGCAGCCGTCGAACCGAGCGAAATGAATTTTTGCATTTACAGCGTTTCCGTAGGAAAGTTCTCGGCTCAGAGGACGGCCGGTCTCGATAATCCTGCGACACGACTTTGGGGCGTCCCGGGAGTTACACAATCCCAATTAATTTACGCCTGGCCAGCACGATAATCCGTAGGATCTCCGCGAGCACGTAACCGAATTGCCGGTAATATGGTAAGTTTATACGGTCGAATGTACTCGAACGGGACCCCCTCGATCTGTCCCAGGTGGAAAGACCGACTGGTTCCACGCCAATGGGCATTATACGGGACCTGACAGTCAGGCCGCGGCGTGTTGCAGTGATTAATGCTAACTGCGAGCTACCCTTCTCCGGACTATTGCCATCCACCCTCTCGCTCGCCCGGTAACAGATGTACCCCCTATTAATCAATCTGATCCTCCGTTCCTGCTCTCGCAGTATCGCCGTCGGCTGTTCCACTCTCGCGTGTCATCGCTCAACCCTTCTGGTCCTTAGCGTCACGCGTCGTGTACTACTCTTCGTTCGCTCCCTTTTCTCCGTCTTCGCCGCCTTCCTACATCCCCGACATCGGCGAAACTCGCGATATCGCAGCCGGAATATTCGCCGGGATTTAGTATTCCACGGGCTTCTTTTTAAATTTAAATTTATCTCATAGAAGCCTGCCAAGGAGGATACAGAGAGACAAACTCACCCTCGGCCCGGCGTCGCTCTACCGTTTTGTCTGCCGCCGTCGTCTCTCTGCTCCCCTTTCGAGCACCGTCACGAGACTCCCTCCATTATATTAATTAACGAAAAAGAACGATGCTCAGGGCGCGACTCGATTGCCGCGCCACGGCCGTCCGAATTAATAGAACCTACGCCCGAGCGATTTAACGCTTTTTTTAGGACAGCCCTTTCGCGCCTGGAACCATCGCTCCGTCGGTTCGTCTTCGCCCCGAGTGGCTCCTTTATCCGGCATAATATCACGCTCGACAATGCGTGTCCTCGTTCGATTCACGCCTTCCACGGGATCATAATAAATGGCCGCGATTAATTGAATAATGGAAAGAGCGTAATGAGCCGTCACGGGGGAGAGCGAAGGGTGCAGAGTCTGCTTTTCACTCGGAGCCAAGTGCGATCACCGGCGGTGTGTATAGCTACCACCCCAGTTACCGTCCCCCGAGCAGCCGCAATATTTTTCGCGTCCATTAAGCGGCGACCCCGTGAGGTGGTGGTTTTTAAGTGGAGGGTTGGAAAAAACGTCTTACGGCCGCAACCCTCCGCCCATTCCTTCTCCCTTTCGCCGTGGCGCCCGTTTCCTCCAACGCGTCGTCGTCGAGAGACGGGAAAAGAAAATCGTTTCGTTCGGGCTTCCGTGACCAGCACCCCGGCGTGTTTCTTATTTCAAGCCTCGTTGCCCGGGATAAATTCCGCCGCGGTTATTACGGATTATCGCGCGGCCGAATCGGGATTACGACGAGACCCGTGCCAGCTCGCCGAATCGACGCTGATTAGCTCGCACGGCGAGCAGACATCGGGAGGAAGAGGGACTCGGCGAGTTTGCGTCGCGCGATCGCGATCTCGGCGATTCGGTAAGCGATCCGCGTAATTATGCTTCACGGTGGAATTAGTATCCTCCGCATTCTTGGCGGGAACGTTAACGCTTCAAACTTTAATTACGGATTAAAGGTGTGCCAGCGGGAGAATCCTCTCGTACCAGGCTCGCGGACGGGGAGGGCACGGTCGAAGGACGAGTAGCGGCGCGGCTGGGAAAGGGTTGAAAGAGCGAGAGGGAAGAGAGGGCGGAACGAGGGTGGAAAAAAGCGGGAGTCGAGGACGCCGGGGACGGGCGGGGTACGGGGTTGCCAGTGGAAGAAGAGGGAAGCCTGAAAAGTTTTGAAATTCCGGACGCGAGCAGAGGAATTGATTACGCAGCGGCGTGGCTCGCGATAAATGGTAGTTAACGGAGCCTCTGCTCGAGGTAGATAGCGCCGTCGTCCTCGTACACGAGAGCCACCAGCCCAGCTTGGCCGGTGTACGAATTCTTTACAACTGTTTGCCGGTGCCGCGAAGGGGCGCGGGGTTGCGCCTTGCAACCCCCTGGACGAGATAGAACACGCAGCAGCCTGGCGTTACGTCCAACCAGTCCCCTCGTTCCGGCCGCGAACAGCCACCGCCAGCATCCTCTTTTGTCCTCCGCCACTCCAGACTCCTCTTCCCGCTGCGAAAGTGCCGCTCGCCGCGGACGTTGATTACGATTAGGCTGTCACCGGGGCGGTGATCGTGGGGTGAATACGCGCCGAGGGTCCACGACGATTGTCGTCGAGCTCCTTTGTCCCGCGCTGTTTTTCTGACATTCAACGCCGTGATTTTTATGCCCGTTCTCCCTTTGTCGAGCAACCGGCACGATCTGCATCGAGGATTTAAGAAGGGAATAAAGGAAACCGAACGCTGGGGTTACGCTTTGCGCGACCCACGGCGACTGTATCGCGAATCCATTCCGATAGTAACACATGTAATCGCCAAGCGGAGACTCGCGTTCTCGCCGAAATCGATCGCTGGCTCCGGGGTCGAAGTCTCACGGTGTCGTTCATTAGTAACGAAGGAAGAAGTCAAAGCGAAGGGACGAGGGCCGAGAGTCTGTGCGGTGGGCGCGCAGGTAATGGCCCTAATCCCGACGTAATTACTCCCGTAATTGCGCAAATTCAATTTGTATGAAGCCCCCTCCGCTTCCGTGTAACCCATATATCTCCCCGTCGCGACTGCACAGCTACCTGTTCGCATCGTCTCCGGTGAATTTCCAAATCATAGGTTCGCCTGGCGAGCAGGCTAATGGAAAAGAGGAAAAGAGGAGGGCCGCTGGCTGCTGGCTGGACCGAGACAGCGAAAGAGAGTGAGAGTCGAACGAATGGGTGGGAATAGAGAGTGTATGAAAGTGAACGATCGAGAGAGAGAGAGAGAGTAAGAGAGAACGGACGGCGTAGAGAGGAACGGGAGGGCCATTAATGGGCACGGAGAAAGCCGTTTCCATTCACGATACCGGGGCTCCACGAGAATTATTCGTGTAGTTCATTGGTCGTGCGTTCGATTGCATAACCCTCAATTTTCAACGGACGATTTTGGTCTGACGGGGCTCGATTATTACGAAAAAGGAGAGGAGCTTCATTTCCGCGGGGATACATGCACGCCGGGTCCGTCCGGTTAGCAATCTTGCAGCCGCCCTTTGAATCTCTCCGATAAGGTCAGCCCGGCCAAGGTATCGGAATTATTCGCGTGTCAATTTCGCCTACCGATGATTTTAATATCACTGGATTAAGCCGCGTGCGGCACAGCACAAGGCTGAGAAAATATCGAGTGGAGCCTCGTAATTTTCGTCATCCGTTGTTGGCAGGCGGCCAAAAAGGACGTGGCCAGAGGTAGCCGAGATCAGCGATTTCCGACACTCCGGTTCGACCCGGCAGCACAGCATCGGAAACGAAATAATTGGCGGGTGGAAAAATCAGGTCGGAACGGATGGTTTAAGTACAGCCTATTTATTAGAGGGCCCGATTCCAGGGCGATCTGTCAGCCGGTTAATCGTGCGTCGAACGGCGACGACGACGTCGACGACGACGGTAAGGACGAGGTCTTGGAAGACGGAACTTCTCGTTCAGGGTGCGTTCGAGGGTGGCGGAAAGTATTTCTCAACGTTTCGGGCAGCCTGTCGTGGCAGGGTGTAAAAGTTTCGGTTAAATTACGGGATTCTAATTCGGCCGCGGAGAAAAGTTTTCGGCGCGGGCACGCCATTAAAACTCGGCCGTGTTTCGGGTCGACGTTTCAGACACGCGTGCATCCGTGATTACGGGGGGCAAGGAGGCGTATCTCGGGAATGATGGATCGCTCTTCATAACTTACCGCCCCTCCGGACAGATAATACGCAATACAAATCCAGCAATTAATGGCGACGATTAGCTCGCATAGAATCCGACACGCCTGTTCGTGTACGGCGAACAAAAACCGGAGGGTTTCCTGCCTATACGTGGCCGGTATTCCGCTGACAAAGACCGCGATTACTTTCGTGGACGTTCGCGAAGAATAGTCCTGCTTCGTGGGCCTCCTCCTTTTCTTCCTCAGTTTAGCCTGCCTTTCGCGTACCCCGCGACAAGGACCACACCGAGCGTGCATTTCGAACAGGTTTGCTCATAAATCACGCGGTCGCAAGAGGAAAAGTAGCTAGCGCAACGAGCACATTGAGCGGCCGATAACGATTAATAACAATTTATCGCTGGCGAAATTGATTCGTTTCATAATTAAAATCGAAGCTTTGTGGAAATGAAATTGAATCGATGCGGGCTTGCAGTGCCGGCCTCGGTCGGATATTATCGGCTTTCATAAATATCGATGCCAACGATGCCGCTGTCACGGGACAAGGATTTAAAAACAAATCGTCTCTCGTATCCTTCGAGTAATCTGTTTTCCATTCTCATCGAATTTTCATAGGGTCTAGGCCATCCCTGGTCCGGGCAACGTCTCTCGTCGTCCTTCGCGACGAGTCCTCGCGAATTCGAAATCCCCGATGTCGCATTTGGAATTCGTAACGATCGATTACCGCCGTTTGATCGCGGAATTTTTCCGCGCAATTCGCATTTTAGTCTCGATCGAACCCCGACGACCCGTTCTCCTCGGGAACCTTTTTATTTACATTTATCGAACTTTAGCCAGACACGCTATTCGTCGCGTATCGATAGCGGTCGATTCGAAACTCGACATTGCCGAACGGTTGCTGGCTGCGATCCAACGTTATTGTCTTTTCNTAAATATCGATGCCAACGATGCCGCTGTCACGGGACAAGGATTTAAAAACAAATCGTCTCTCGTATCCTTCGAGTAATCTGTTTTCCATTCTCATCATAGACCCGGCAGGGTTGCAAGAAACCGAGAGCCACCAATTCGGAAAGTACAATCCCGGCCCCGCGGAGCCGGGGGTCCATTCTTCATGGACAAATGGGCACGGCGTTTGCGAACGAAGTACGAAATATCGCTTTGGCCCCCATTCCGTCCACGGTCTAGTCGTACTTGCAATTACGTGATCGACCTTTGCCCCATTCCAATCCATTAAGTCACGAAGGGGCGCGCGAATACGAAGCGTCGAGTTCACCCTCCGCCTCCGTGCGACCGTACCGACTAGAGCTTGCGTCGAAAACTAAACATCGTTTCTGACGCACAGCGCGTAAACGCGCGATTAATCGCTCGTATTTACGGGACTAATTCTCTTTCGCGTTCCCGGAATCCTTCCACGAACACGGGTAAACTCGCCCAGCCGTTCGAAGCGTTGAAGATTATTCGCGACCGACGGTGGACCGACGGTGGACCGACGGTGGATCGACCGAAAATCGACATCGCGAGACTCGTCGCGTACGAACGCGAGCGTTGAACTACGCGCGAAAGAGCTCTTAACGGATATGCCAGAGCAGCGAAGCCTGGAAGATCGATAAATCATCCCCGTAGCCACTCGATTACTAGAAACAACGTGCTCGTTCATCCCCCCGTGTAATAACCGAAGAATTATCCATATAGCCGGCCGAATTTACGGGTAGCCCGATTGTCTCGCAGCTGATCCAAGCACTCTGTCACCTAACCCCCCCGCAAATATACAATGGATCCGGATAATCTGCGCCGGGCGGCCGTGTTATTCGTCATAAGAGGCAGCGGACATGTGCGCGACGCCGGCCGGTTACCGATCCGAGGATGAAGACTCATACGCATAATCCTGCCGCGGATACACGTATAACGGATAGCAGCGGAATCGAAGGACGGTTCGAACGATCATCAATTACACAGCCCCGGGACTGGTCCCCTCTGCGCGTAAGCCGTACATCGGCCTGGTAATCGATGCAATATTAATAAACCGCGATTAGCATGTGCGAAAAATGGATCGCGAGCCGATCACTCGTGTGATTAATGATCCCGCACAGGCCGCGCGTACCTACCGTTCCCCGGCGCTTTTGGAATCCGCTGAATCGTCGAATCGTAAAATTAATAAATGACTCCGATCGACGGGCACCGATACTCGTTACCCGATCACGGCCAAGCCGCCGCTCGCGTCGCGCCTGTTTAATACAGAACCGCGAATTAATATCGATCCGCGGCCACCTTGTTCCCTGTCTATCCGGCGATCATTACTCGCTGATAAATCCGGCATGACTTCGTGTTCCTCGGACCGATTCCGGTACCGGCTCGGCCGAATAATCGCGTTATTACCAGCTGTATTAGATACCGTCCAAGCGGCAATAAAACGCTCCACCTGCGCGTCGCCGCGAGATCACCCGTGATTTGTCCGCTCTGACCCGACACGCGCGAATTTTCCTGTCGATTTTCGCTCGGTTGACGTGTCCGTTAAGAAAACCGTGTCTCAGACACCGGTGAGTCAAGCGCCTGAAAGTTCGCGCGAATCGCGAGCGGGCAAATAATACGAGAAGCGAGGTAACACGGACGAGGAGGACGCAGACGCGAAAACGAGGGTCGAAATGACGAATCCGTGACAATCAATTACCGAGCCGGACAGAACGGGGAGAGGAGGGGGTGGGAAGAGGTCGGGAAACGCGGAATGCCAGTCGATACGCGCCTAATCCGGGATTCGGGGACCGATGCAATATTAATAACCGGCGATTAACGTGCCCGCTAAAATATACGCTGCTATTATTCGGTGCGTGGCCGGGATAAACAAGATTCCCCGGGTCTCTTTCGGCACTTGGGGCCGCGGATCGGCCCCGGGTCGGATCCCCATGGGCTCGTGGCAGATGCGTGGGCGGGCTGGCGAATATCGAGCACGCCGCGCGCCACGCACACGTGCGTCGCTTCGGCCGGTTCGCACAGTTCTAAGTACGGATTACAGAGAACGCGAGGCGGGCGAAAAAACAAAAAAGGAAGGACGCGGACGCCGATCCGGCGTCGGCGGCGGACCCGTGGCCGTGTCCCGGCCGATTTTTTCCCCGCGCCACGTCCGTAATGATCGAGACGGGCACCTACGGCGCATGCAGAATCGTCTTGACAGCCTGGAAATAAATTTCGTGTTGGCCCCTTTCCTCTCTCTTCTTTTTTTTCCAACCGACCGATGGGACCAGCCCCGGTGCACGTTCGCGTGCAACGCGCTGTTCAAATTGATTTCGATTTTCAACCGTCCCGTGACACTCGCGGGTTCTTTTAATAATCTCGTTACAGAGCCGCACGGGTCATTAGGCGACTTTGCGGCGGTTTCTCCGGCGTGCTTTCTAGAAAATTATACGTCCGCGGGAATTCGCGACGGAGGGTTTCAAAGCGAGGTTCCGAGGCTTTTTCTCCGGCTATCGAAAAACACCGAGTCGGATTCAAATGTTTCCACTGTGATTCCGCGACCGTCGGGATGATTCGGAGGAAGAGGGAAATTTTTTTCCCTCCTCCTCGGGGATGATGATGCGGTAGAAAATGGAACACGGAGATGTATTAACCGTATCGGGTGGTGGGTCGTTCGATCTCACCGGTATCGGAATTTTTCTTACGGCTCGTGGATCGGAATGAAATTTTGACAAACGTTACGACTGCCAAGATAAGAGATAAACGAAACGATACGGGTCTCCGATACCAGACGTTTGCTCGTGGGAGTCAAGGGAGTGTACTTAAACCTAGTAAGCTATAATTGATTCCGGTACGCGTATCTCGATCGAGCTGTCGATACTCTCATCGTTGGAATACAAACGTAGTCATACTTGCATCTCGAAACCGATCGCTGCTCCGACCCGTGTCATGACTCGACCTTTAGCCCCGAACATTACCATATAGCGTAATTGCTCGAAATAGACGCAGCCTGAGGGAGTAAACTTCTCGAATTCGATCTCGATATCGGGCTTCCTAGCGCGTTCCGCGACGATCGACGCGTGGTTGAATCCGGAGGACTGGATTTTAACGCTCGCCAGGAGGGCCGGAATGCTAAAAAGAAACGGCACGAAATTGCGAAGGGAGGATCGGTTAGGTAAGACTCGACTTCTTCGACCACCACTGTCCGACACCGACGTTTCTCGCACGTTTCGATAGTTTTCTTTCGTTTCGGTCGACTAGCTTCGACGGGAGATTGTCTCTCGGAGACCGGCGTGTATCCACGACGATTTCGTATCGAGCCAGTGGACCGTGTGAAAGGGGCCTATCCGTGGTCGCCTGTTTGGTGGTTCGACCGATTGTTCATCCGACTCTGATCGTACCAGCGTGTGAACGAGGCTCGAGCAACTGCGGTACAGATTTCTTCGCGACCTCCTCCCCGGATCGATCGATCCGATCGGTTCCGTCGAATCTCCGCGACCGCTCCGTTTCGTCAAAACGGTCGGTCATGCCGCGCGGAGGACGCCAGTCGCGCGTCGTAATTCATACGTTTTATCCGATTAATTATAGCCAGCTTTCCGGCCGGCCGCCCGTAAAGAACGGAGCTTTCCAATCTCGTCTCTGAAACGGTAATCTAAAGCGATACGCGAGTAGAAATCGTCGAAAAGTCATTCCGCTTTCGCTTCTTTTCCCTCGGTCAAGCCAGCTCGTTTATCATCGGTTTAAGCCGCGTGCGTTTGCAGTAAATTGCACTCCACGTTGCAGCGTCATGCCAGACGGTGATATAGCGTTTTCCCGCCTTGCTACCGCCAATCAATGCGCCGGAAATTGACCGTCTAACGGCCGTGCACGATGCGTGTACCTTCTTTGTAGCTCGTTTTTTCCAGTCAAACGCAAGGTGTTCGACCGATGGTTTACAGGTGTTCGAACATCGAGCATACGTGTTTCCCGTTTGCGGAGCCTCCGACCGACGTGGACCAATCCGCGTTCGAACCAACGCTAGGAGGATTCGGCCGGTATCGCGGCCGCGCGAGCTTGCCACTCGTGTTTGTTTCTTATTTTCTCACAGGAAAGGAAGGGGATGCGCGGTGATCGATCGTGGGTAAGAAAAGTTAAGAGTATAATGATACCTGTTCTTCCGTTTGATACGTATGTATAGACAGGATCGCGGTTACCGGTTCAACGACCTCTTCGAATCCGAGCTCTCGAAATCTCGCGGTAGAAATATGATTTTCGAAACGACCATGTTCCCCGTTAATTCTCATCGGGAGGAAAGAAAGTTCGAGGCTTTCGAGATGGAGTTTAGCGCGAGTCGCTGTCACGCCGTTTCCGTATTAATCGATGCGACAAATTAGCGTGACAACGGGTTGCTCGGAAAGCTCAGCCGGCGAGCCATCCTCAGTCCGCAAACAAACGTCCTCCGATTACCATCGTCGCGTTCCATTCGCGACACGTTGACAAACGGATCGCGACCGCTCCGTTCGCTCGTGACGTAACTACTCGTCGATTCCCTCCCCTTAGAGGCCGATCATCCGCGCCGCTCGCTCGCTCGCTCGCTCGCCCGCCCACTTTAAAATAACTCGCCGCGCCTCGGCCCGCGGGCAAAAGGTAAAAAGAAAGGAGCGAGCCGACGTCAAAGAGAGGAGTACTCTGTTTGAGACGAGTCTGCCGGTTGTTCCGCGGCGCGTAATATGCGCGTACATCAGCGCCGCGGCGACGTTCGATAAACGTATCGCGCGGAGTTATTTCATTTTCGGCCGAGTCATGTGTAAAATATCAAATAAAACGCGCGCGCTGTTTATTTAAGTGGCCGTTGGTGGCTTCGCGGGGTGGCCGGCGAACGCGAGGGGCTGGATTTTCGACGCTAGGGGAGAAAACGTTAATATCGCGCGCTACCCGCTTTCCAGCGAGTTGCCGGCTTCACAAAGTGAGCGAGTGTTGACACTAGCCGCTCATTCCACCTCCCCCGCTCTTTGGTCCACCCCCTAGCCCTTCAGCCAGCCACCCTTTGCCAGTCTCTATCCTCCACCTTCCTTCCGCGTGCAACCCTAACGCCCGCCCGAACCACCCCCTGTGCTACCACATCCGACTCTCCACCCTGTTCTCGCTCCTTCCACCTTCCGAAAGCGAAACCCGAGGAAAGAGGAGAGAAACGGAGAAAGAGAATCATCCTACTTCTACCCTTTCTTCCTTTTTCTTCCATTTTCCTAACTTTTTTTCTTCGCCTCCTTCTCTTTCGTTTCTCATTCGACCAGCTCGAACCCGCCCGCTCGGTTGTAATTACTTTCGCGCTCTATTTTTTTCGCCCGGCCGACTGCGAGGCCTCTCACGAAACTGACCGCGTAACGATCAATCGTTTCTGCGCGAGCGTGCACCGGCGTCCTTTCCTTTTTCTTTCACGCGCGTCGGTCGAGGGTGCGGTTTCGGCGATCCTTGTCGCGCGTATACGCGCGGCATTTGCGTCGCGGCCGTGTCGGATTCGCGTCACGGAAGGCCTCGTTAAACAGGCCGACGGGCGTCTCTCGAATTTTTCGATTCGATTATGAACGCCGTCGCATTAACGAGTTCCGCGTTGATTACGCGATCCAGCGGGGACCGGTTCTCCGGATTGGTTCCCCGTCTGCCTGCCTTTAGTCGGTAACTATCCAATTACGCGGCTTAATTTCTTCCGGCTTTGGCCCCCCGGACCTCGTGTCGTCGCTGTCCCTCAATCTCCGCTCGCGAAATCCTCGCGCGTAAATATAAATTCCCGCTTTCAAAGTCGCCGGCGGAATGGAGTGGCGAACGCGGACTCCGACGATCGGTCGGTCGGTCACACGCGCGAGCACGCGGGCAGAAAAAATTGAAAAATATATCAAAGCGTGCGTCCGCGGGTCGAGGCATAAATTTCCCCGTAGGTATTTGCATAGGTGGAGTGGCGCTCTCTCTCTCTCTCACTCTCGCAGGTTGCCATAGGCCTGGGCCCTAACACGGGAACGGAGAAGAGGACGAAGGAAGGTCGGCGAGGGCGGAGTGGCGGCGCCGCGGGGTCGGCCGACACGGTCAAAGAAGACGAAATTAAATTAATATAATCTCTACCGGCAGCAGCCGCGCATTCGCCGCGGCAGAGGCAACAAATTATAATGCCATAATTGAAAATGTTCTGTACTGCGTGCGAGAGCGGGAACGGCGCCTTCGTGCCCGGCGTGGCACGAAAATTTCAATTTCCCGGTCCTCGTAAATCTGAGGTGAAGTAATTATTGTATTCCGCCGACGCTTTCTTAGACCATTCACACCCCCCGTCCCGACCCGCGCCGGAGAAAAGCGTTTCGCGCGTCAGCTCGACGGCCATGGGCGTAACTAGCGCTAGCTGCTCTTTCCGACCAACCCTTTCGAACAATGCCACCCCGCCGGTTGAAACGCCGCGCGAAACTTCCTCGACGAGTCTCCTCTTGCCCCCTCCTCCTCGATCCGAGACGTACGCGCGTCTGCGAGCCTCTCTTTCTTCCCGCTTGTCCCGATTCTTTTCCCCGTCTCTCACCGCGCTCGCGATCAAGAGGAATAAATCTCGGTACTCGCGCGGATAGTCCCGTAGATTAATAACCGCGTAGGTTAATATCGATTCTTCCCGATCATCCGACGAATTCCGCCGGCGCGTCTGTCGAGTCATTTAGATCGATTGCTGCTCGATCGACGATTCCCAGCGCGGCAAATCGAACGGACGCGTTTATTCTCGGATCGTCGGAGCGATGGTTGCACGCACACGCGAGCCGCCAGGAACCAGCTAGCCGGTGAACCCACGGCACGGATTCATTCGCGCGGACGTTCGTGCCGGCACGGCCGCTTACTGTCTCGGCTTGGTCGTTTGTTAGTCGCAGACAGCTTTCACGCGGCCGTCGCGTTTAATTTCATAACGAGTCTCAACGACACCTCGATGCCATTCGGCCGACGCGTATAACCGAGCGACTCGGTTTGTCCGCCGCGATCGTGCTCGCGGGAAGAAAGAACGAGCCGGCGACGAGCGTCGCGGGGCGGCGGAATTGAAAAGACGCGTCGCGGAAATAACGCCGGGAAGAAAGTCGGGACGCGGTGGCAGCGGAAGAATGGCGGGAAAGGCGAGGCGACGGAGATAAGGAAATATCGCGCGGTTTCCGGCGATTTTCCTCTGGCTGGTCGCAGCCCGATGTCGCGCGACACCGGTCCGGTTGATCAACAACCGGCGCGAGACGGAGCGCAAGCTGGCTCGGTATTACGCCAATGAATTCTCTCCGCTCTCGAGAGTGTACAACTCTGTTCGAAGTTTCCAGCGGCGTTTCTCCACCGTCCACCGCCCCTCGCGCCGATTAAGCAAATTAAATTTCTCCGGGAAATGGCAACGAAGAAATCACGGGCCGTGCCTTCGTCCCCGCGCGTTTTAACGTAGTTTCTCGCTCATTCACTCCGCGGCGTGATTGTTCGCCGTTCGACTCGAGTCTAGCCTTCCAAGCATTAGCATTCCCCTTGAGTTACACTTCTTNGTTCCACGCGCGTCGTATCGAACGCCAGCCTGCCGCCATCGCCGGCGTCGCCGCCGTTTCCAACAGCCGGCAAGAGCACCGCGCCGGAAGCGTGTGTGCGCGCCCCGAGAACGGAAACACCGGACCAAACTTGCCTTTTATTCGAAACTCCGTTACACCGAGCCGTTCCGCTATCGTCCATGGTATCGAACCCCGATAAGAACGTCCACGACGGTCGATGCTTCTTTTAAAAAAGTTTCTCGCTCATTCACTCCGCGGCGTGATTGTTCGCCGTTCGACTCGAGTCTAGCCTTCCAAGCATTAGCATTCCCCTTGAGTTACACTTCTTCTTCTTCTTCTTCTTCTTCTTCTCCTCCTCCTTCTCTCCTTCGTGCGCGTCTTCTTCTTTCGCTTTTTCTCCGTCGTCTTCGTTGTGTCTGACAGGCGATAGCGAGGTCTTTATTTACAAGCTCTGCCAGCCGTAAAAATATGGAAATGTATTTAAAAAAGATTCCACGGTTCAAGACGAATGTATCACGATCGTACCGCGAGCGTTTACAGGCGTCGCACGCTAAGACACGTGTAGCGTTAATCGATTATAATTTATACGCGTCCCTCGAGCTCGCGTGTATCTTCTTCGACCGTAGGCGGCCGTGGTTCTTTTTATTGCCGCTAGGGAAAAGGGAAGAGCAAGAGAAGGGAGGGAAAGGAAGAAAAAGAAAGGAGAAAAAAATGTGAAAAAATTACCGCGTTTGCCTCGGTACGAACGGTTTCCCGACGTGGCACCGCTCGGCCTGCGCGCTTGCGGACTCGCCTCGAATTGATTTATCGATCCTTCTCGCGCGACGGCGTTGGCGTTTACCGCAAACATTCGTATACAAATGCGAATATAGGTCGTCGTATCGTCGACCGCTGGATTAAACGCGTCTACGCTCGTCCGAGCTCCATTATATTCGACTTTTCGCTGCCGGTTAATCCGCCGCGCGCTGCGACTCGGCTCGTTCCGACTCGCCGATTTCTTCGCGAATCCCGATACCACCGTGTTTCCATTTCCCTTCGCCGACGCGTTAACGATCCGAGCGGAGATTTTTCTGAAATCCTAACGGCGCCACGGCCGGCAGGCAGCGAGCAAACGAATTCCCTTTCAGCTTTCCCGTCGAGCGTGAAACAAATCCCGGCCGCGACCCCTCCTGCGCAGGCCACAAAGGGAAACGAAGGTGTAAAACGGAAGAACGAATTTATGGAACGATCATTGGATAGGCGGAGAGAAAGAGACCCGTTGTCCGGCCGGTTTACGAGGCGACCGACCAGTGAGACGGAGCACGTGCTGCAGGAAAGGCGCGACGACAAATTCAATTTCGCGGAATTAGCCGACGGTACATGCAAATTGCCACGAAATGAACTCTGTTATATCGTATTAGGCGTCCAGCTGGAATTTCGAAGGGAAAACAGAGCGACGGCTGCCGTGGGGACGAGATAATTGAGGACTGAGACATGCAGATCCGCTAATGAGAGGGCTTGTGTCGCCGAACGCCACCGCCGCGGTGCCTTTCTTCTCTTCCGTTCCTCCTTCTTTTAACCGGTCTTCCACCCTTCTTTTCCTCTTTTTGCCGGTAGTACCTGCTCTCCCTCCCTCGCCCCGCTCCCCTTCTTCTTCGCTGTCCACCGCGGAACGCTTCCCCGTCGTACATTTAAATTTCATAGGGATCCCTCGCCCCGTATCCGCGATCCTTCTCCGGTTCTCCAGACGTCCGGCGATTCCTTTCGAGTTCCCTGGAACCGCGGCGAATGAGCGAGCAGTCCTGTCTCTGAGAAACTACCGCGATTCCTCATCCGCGATGGCCGACCGGTCTCGCGCGCCGCTCCGCGCGCCGGATTATCAATTGAAATCCGCCGTAAGCGGCGCACCAGTTACAGCCTTGTTAAGAAACTTCGACGCCATAAATTTCGGCCAACCGTTTCCACCGTTTGCTTATAAGCGGTTATTCGTCGCGGCGGCGAAGAAGACCCCGGCTACGATTTAATTAACGATTTCTTTCGACGCGCCGCGGGAAGCCCGCCGGCGCTTACAAACCCTCCTTTCATAACATTTTTTCAACCTGACCGATCCGTCGACCCAGCCGAGTTTCCGAGGAAAGTTTATACATTCGGAGGGCAACGAGGTCTAAATGTTTGGATACTTTTTCTCCCCCCTGTCCTTTTTTTCCCCGCTTTTTTCCTTTCTTTTTTTCTCGCGCGACTCTGTCAGCCCTAGTTACAGCGGAGAACGGGTAAGAACCGGAGCGAGGTTTAACGATCTCTGACGAGGATTTTGTGCTCATTCCCGAAGACGTCGCTCCGTTAGACACTCGATACTCGTACGGGCGGAGAAATCCTCTTGAAATCCTCGGTGGAAGCCGATAAAAGCCGCGCGGAAAACGCTCGTTTGTCCTCGTTGACCGGTTTAGAATTTTCGTTCTAAATTCACGAAGACACTCGACCGGCCTTTTATTCGCGCGATCTCCGCTCCGCCCTGGCCGTCGTCTTCCCGGCGGCGAGGTGGCCGCGACATCTCGGGATTCCGGATTGGCCACGTCGATCTCGCATTAGTCTGCCGGCTAATTAAAACAGGTAATGCCAGGTACGTACACGCACACCGAGACCGGTCGTTTGGTCGACCGTGAAAGAAAAGGGAACGGCGGAAGAGAGACGGGAGAGAGAGAGAGAGAGAGAGAGGGCGATAGAGGGAGAGGGACGCGAGGCACGATATCTCGAGAACCCGCCCTAACCCATCTGCGAGTCGGGGCTGTCTCGTGCGTTAATTAGCGACCAGGACCGCGCGCGCGTTTATTTCGACCGTGCTAATGAGTATTTGAGTAATGTCTCCCCGTCCCTCTGCCCGACCGCCGCGCGATCCTGACGTTGACGCACTTCTTTACCCGAAGTAAATTAACAATTACCACGAAGGTGGGTGGCTCGAATGTCGAGATAAAGAAGAGCGATCCCCGCGGGGAGGCGAGACGCGGGACGTCGACCGGGTGGAAAGTGCAAGGGTATCGGGGATCAGCCGCTAAAGATAGATAAAGGTTGCTTCCTTTTTTACCTCGCTCGGAAGGCGCTCTCGCGAAATGCCGCGCAAAACGACGCGGAAGTTCGGTTCGGGGTAGATCGCACGCCTACGATACGTTAATCTGCCTGTCCGGAGGACGGTTATCTGGATCGCTTCGGCGGCGAGATTTGTGAAACTCGGTAACCTTCTGGACGAAACGCGCGTTACACCGCGCGATGGATCGGAGGACGCGGCGGAACAGAGATTTTCGAAAGGCAAATTCGGATCAGCCGGATTCGGCGTTGGGCGAAGCCCGCCGGTGAAAATTAGAAGATCCATACGCATTTGCATGCTAATGTGATTTGCAAGATCCACTCGGCGTGCTTTGGCAGATTAGCAGGGGCCCTGCGCTTCTATCTTAGCTGGTACGGTCATGGAAACGCGGAGGATGGCGATATAACGCCTGCCCCGGGCGTCGCGGTTCACGGAGTGCCGGCTGGGAATTGGAAGGAAGGTAATTCACGAATAGCTGATTCGACGTTTCCACGGGCGAGCTGCCTGCGTTTAAACGGGAACCTCGCGAGTTTTCGTTCGAGGGACGCGTTAAAGGTAGCCGGATGACACACGGCTGGTGCTCGCTCGCCCGCTAATTCCATTAGGACCCAACGCACGAGCTTGCTTCTCATGCTCGATGACTTTTTTTCCGCGAGGCACGCGGGCCCGGCCGCTCGATAATTGTTCATTTCGGTTCGCTTCTTTCTCGATTCGTGCCCCCGTAAGCGGCACTTGCCCGAACAATGCGCGACATCTCAAAGGAAGAGCGGTCCGTGGAACGAAAATTACGCGCATCGAGACTCACGGGCCCGTAATGCGCTTCAGTTTCACGAGCGTCGAGCATCGAAGACTCACTTGGCTGTGTGACAGGGGAAAAGGTCGCGCGCGTTATCATTGAGATACCTTCGAGCGGAAAAAAGGGGGGCTCGGTGGCTCGTGCAGTCACGGCCGGAACTCATCGTGGCAAGTTAATTCGCCAAGAGGCTCTTCCGACCCCCTGTCCCGCCGCGTGTATGCCCGCGAACAGAGAAAAGACTCGACACTGTTACCCTTCCAGGAAGGGTAGGTCAGGAGGCACCTGGATCTCTTTTCCGCGAGTCGCGGGGGCGCGTGCTTGCCAATCTTCTCTCCGTCGGTATGGCATTGCGAAACTTCGCTTTAATAAAGTTCCTTCGGCGAGAAAAAAGCTCTCGCCGGTTGGGAATTGCTCGTAAACGTTAGAACGTAACTCTAGTTAGCGTCGAGTTACGTTCGAGAGATCGCGTGGCTGGAATAAGGAAACGTATCTCTGACTGCGCGAAACGAACACGGGAGAAGAATTCCGTTGAAATTCAAAGCGACTTTCGCGAGAAGGGACTGGCGAAAGTGTGACCGGTCGGTATAATCGCGCGGATGATATTTGCCATTCCGAGTTTCGTACTTGGAATTCGAGTGCGGGAGATTTAAAGGTTCGAGAATAATTTACGCGAGCCTAGGACCACGGAGAATCTCGCGCGAACTTCGCAGCGATTCCGTCGTACTTCCGGATTACGGCCACGAAATACCGGAACAGGGCGAATTCGTCCCGAAATACCTCCTCGGTTAGGAAGTTTCGCGGAACTAGCGTCTTTCGAGTTAGAGGCGAGCTCGACGGTAAACTCTGGCAGATTTTTCCCCGTGATTTGTCGGCAAAGTATCGGAGAAAAAGGGTCTCGCGCTCGCTTGCTCGTTCGCGAAAAGGCAGACGCAGTTTCCTGGAAGATTAATTCGCCAGGGGCCAGCAAATAAGTGGAAAGTAGGCCGGCCCAACTTCCTACCGCTGCTCGCTCCGATATTCCGAGTCTCTGCGCCCCCTGTCTTCTTACCTCTCCGAGCCGGAACGTGCTAACCCCAAGCGGATCCTTCCAAATCTGCCGAATACTCGGAACCCAGAAATTACGGTCGGTCGATTAAAACTGTTGCCTTTCGCGATTATCTCTGGAAGGAAACGGCTGGATGCCTCGAGGTGACGTTCCAGGGTACCACGACGACGTATCGAATATTTTAAACGCCGATGTCGGAGATATCCTGCTCGCGAGAACGGCGAACTAGGTCAGCCCTATCCGAGCTAAGCTTCGAAGCTTAGGCGACCAACCTTATTCTAGCCCCGGTACCTATCGATTTCCTTATTCTTACCAGTGGCGCCGGTATACGGAAACCGAGGAACGCGGAGGAACGAAAACGGAACCGGCGGATCCGCGAGGGCCGTTGTCGCGACACCTACCGGCTGCAGATTCCATCCTCGATTTCCCTTCTTCGAGGTTCCTTTCTTCCCAATTACCGACCAGCTACGCGACTTTATAGACCAGGATCTATTACGAGGCCGTCGGGATAAATAACGAGACGCTATTCCAGGATCCAATGAGTTTGCACTGGCCTCTCTCGCTCGCTCTCTCTCTCTCTCTCTCTCTCTCCCACCTCCGCCTGCTTTCCGCCGGCTCCTCTTCTTCCCGTTCGTTCTCCAGGAATTCTTTCCCGGTCTTCCTGCTCGTTCGTCCATTGATAAATGGAGAGGCGAAGCTCCGGATCCTGTGGAAGGAGGCTCGCGATGGGCATAGCTCACTCTGTATCGGCTCATGCCATCTTCGTGCTCCTTCTCCTTTCTCTCGCTGGTCCGCCGTTAACGAGCTACGAGAACGGGGGCCTCGAATCGGCGAACAACGCGGTCGGTCTGATGGACGTTCGAATTGGAAACTGCGAGCGCAGATAGTCCTCGTTGGTTATCGCGTCGCGGGACCGTCCGTACCCCCGGGTCTTAAACGGGAATTCAGATAAATGGTTTTGTTTGTCTGCCGGTCGCCTTCTTATTTCGAAAATCCCCACGACCCACGCGAATCGGTCCCTTCGATTTCGAAATAAACAACCGATTCCACCGTCTCCTCGCTCGCTTGGAAATAATTCCGATATCTTTCCGTCGAGAGATCGGGCAGGCAGAGAGAAAAAGTGAGAAAAAGAGAGAAAAAGAGAGAGAAAGGGGGAAACTGCGTCGATGGCGACTCATAGGAGGATCGGAGACGCGAATCGATCGAACGGGTGGACAACGTCGAGGAAGATCGGTGGAAACAGAAACTCGGCGGGCAGGTTTTTCGAGGACGTTTCCGTGCGCTCGGCTAACGAGCCGTCGAAACGAGAATTTAGTTTAATGGCCGAGCGGGGCGAGTTTGGCCGCTTATCTGGCCGTGCGACGTCCTTCTTGTACGACGTCCTCGTTACCTTAGCTGCAATTGACACGTTCGAATCTATACGACACGCTGCCGGACAGAACACGAGAAGTAGTTTAGCCGATCAGCCGTTCCCTTTGTTTTTTGCCCCTTTTCGCGGCCGGGGCTCGCACGAAATCCGGCTCTCTCTCTCTCTCTCTCTCTCTCTTTCTCTCCTCTTCGCGCCGATCCTCTACGCCGCGCTGCCCGCGGAGACGGGGGCCACGGGGCGTAAATTATGCCTCGCAACCGTCAATTACGATTCCGTTCGGGAAATAAGCCGGCTAGATCGCACTCGTTAAACGCCGGCATGGAACGCGCGAGTACTCGCATGTCCGTGCGTATGGTACACGCGAGTTACGCGGCGCGGACGACGTGCCTACTACAATGCGTCACGGCGAGCCGCGTCGCGTTTCGTCGCATGCCGATGACAGTGCAGATTGTCGGACGAGTGTGTGCCAGTGCCGCCCATGTTTTGCATATGCTCGGCCAGAGACGCGTGTGCCGTGCGTTTCCACGTACGCCCAGGCCCATCGTTCGCCAAGTGTATCGACGTCGTTGCGTAAATAATCCTAACTGGCGAACCCCGGCTTCGCTTCGGGCCTGGAATAAAGAAGAGGCGAACGGAGTGGGAGAAAAAGGACGAGCGGTTCTAAGCGAGCGGTTCTTCTCGCTGATTCGCGACCAGATCCCTTTTCGTTCGGGGGGGAATTGCCGTTCGTTTTGCTCCTGGTGCGGGACCCGGGCTGACGCGAGGTATCCGGTCAGGTAGTTCGAATCTCGAGGGCATGAATAATGAAATTTGGTAATTCGGCTGCTTGTCTGCTCGTTTGGTTTGAGAAATTGGTGTACCTTCGGTTGCACGGCTGATTCGTAGCTGGGAGCTTGGATTATTTAGATTTAATCTCGCTAGCCCGGTACGCGTACGCCGGAAAGAGAGTGAAACAGAGGGGGAGAGAGGGAGAGAGAGAGGGCGCGTGTGTTCGAGTTATTTTTGGTGGTTTTTCGAAGCCAGTGAGTAACGAGTAGCTCGCGTGACAGCGCGTCGTCGGAGTGGCGATTAAGAGCGAAGACTTCATCAGCGAGTGGTCGAGCGAGACGATGGGACAGGTGTCAGTTCGGCCCGGAGACAAGTCGGGAGAACGGGCAATCCGGCATCGATCTATTACTCCGAAACGTCGTCGGTGCAATGGACGTTGCGTCAGACTTGTCCGGCGAACGTTTACGAATGAATTATCCGGCCGAACGTTTGCCTAGAATCCCTGGTCCCTGGCGCCACCGCACGGCCGACCTCCCAAGCTGCAGCTTGCATCGATTTTATCCAAACACCATGCACCTCGTCAACCTCGGCCAATTTTGCGCCGAATTAAACGATCAATTCGAACGACGTCGCGACGCCTCGTCCGACCCCTATATACCGTCGTGACAGAGCGGTTGGACGGTGAACGGAAGCTAGGAGGAACCCTGGAGGAAACCGCAAGGATCCACCGGCCGGTCCCTCCTACGGCCATTCCACGTCCGCTGCACGTTTCACGCCTTCCCCCTTTTGTTTTTCCTCTTTGCACCGGCAATTACCACGCGGCTTTCTCGGCTGACACGCAATTTCGACGAGGCAATAGGCGCGGCGGGCCCCGGCAGCTCGGGGAAAGCGAAAGAGACGACAGGATACTTGCACGTTCTCCCTGCGGAGGAACAGAGCGGAGGAAATCCCTAGCACACGGATGGGGATGTCACCGCGTGACGAACGACGGCGAATTTCTCACTTCGACTCCCGGCGATGGGTCACCCGTGGGACCATCCCGTTCGCCACGCTCACGGCTCCTCGAACGCCGAGGGAAAAAACCGAGGGAAAGAGGGGAACACTGCTGGTTTGCGGCTCGCTCCTAATTGTTCTCCGTCTCGCGGACCCCAAGACAAATCGAGTCCACCGGTTAGACGGCGGAAGGCTCGCTTATTAAACGTACCGAGCTAAATGGAAAATGATTAACAAGGCTTCCGCGCGAAATCTCGCAGCTGCGAGAGATCGATCCTTCGCGGCTTCCGGTCGTTATCTCCGATATCTCCTAGCTCGAATTTCGACCAGACCGTCGGAATCGATTAAGTCGGATGAGTTGCGGAATGTCCCGGAGGATTAAGAAGCCAATTTGATTAGCCCTGTTTACCCGGGAACCCGGCTAAACCGGAAGGATGTGGGCACTCGGCGAGATTAAACGCGACGAAAGAGATGCGGGCCCGAAACCGACGACGAATAGCCCAAAGGAACTCGGTTTTTCCTCCGGGAAACGGGAAACGGGAAACGGGAAACGCGTAAACCACGCGAGCCTGGAAATTTCGAAATCGACCGAACGCGCGCGACGATTATGCCCCACGCGCGGTAATTCGAGAAGGGCGGCGCGCGCTTCTCTTTGAAGGGGCCCGAAAGTCGGCGCGTATGAAAAGCGAAATATAAATATAAGTAACGGGAGAGACGGGGAAGGGGAGAAAGACCGCGTCTCGGTTTAAAGGATCGAGATAATTGACACGGCATCAAAACGATGTTTCCACGGTCCGCGAGTTCTTTGATTAAAGGACCCTCCGCGAGCTCTCAAATTGCCGGCCGGCGTAAAACGGGAGAGAGGGCCGAGGCGACGCCGAGCGGCGCGGCGCGACGCGGTGGTTGGCCGCTTGTTTTCGACCGTGTACCAAGCTCGACAACGCGTCGCGACACGGCGCTGGTGCGAGCGAGCAGACGCGGCGGCGCGGACGCGCGCCTATCTTGTTACACTCGGTGAATACATAAATATAAATTACTTAATTTCGTAACTCGGTTTAAGTTCGCGCCTCCCGCCACCGGCAGGAGACGTGATCTTGAATTCATTGTCTCATCGTGACACGCCTCCGGCTAATGTAACATTGCGCCAGCGAGATATACACGCCTCGGTGACGGTTCATATAATTTCATCGGCCTAAACTCCCACCGACCATTCCGGCCTGTTCGTGTCGTATCGCGCCGCGATTATCGACGTGTCGCCCTACATAGTCGATCACGCAACCGGCATCGCTAATCGTGCTTTATCGTCTCCGCCGATACGCGCGGCGCCCGCGTCCCCGCTCGTTTCCGCTCCTCCTCCCGGAGGAAGACGAACGACGAGGCACCGACGGACGAACAACCGGTGGAATTAATTTCGTATCGGCCCGGGGTGTACTCTCCGCGGCGTCTGTCATCAATTTAGCCGCGACGATTATCCGACCTCGGATTTTTTCCGGCACGTCGAGGGATCCTGAGCGTGGAAAAAATGCGACGCCCCCGTGGAAGCGGCTGGAACCCCTTTCCGCGGCGGCCGCAAAAAAGGCCCCGGGCCGTCGACTCGGCCTACACCTCGTCGACGTTTCCAGCGTAAGATTACAGGAACGCATCGTTCAAACGGGTGCGTAACGAGGATACGCGTCACGTGTGCGGCCAGATGAACGGCAGATTCGGAATATCGTGTTGCACCGGAGAGGGTTGAGGCGTGGAGGAAACACGGAATAAAAGTTACGCGCCTCCCACGGGGGTGACGAGACGGCTCCCGTGAAAACGTGTTCCAACGAAACAGGATACGTTGCCACCGCGTCCAAAAATACCGGCATTCTTTCTCCGACTTTCTTCGGAACTGCGCGTTCGATCGGCTCTCGGTAACCGTTTAACGTCTCTCCTCGTTATTAGGTCCGCTGGTCGAAGGAAAAGGAAGAAACGACCACGAATGTACGCGGGGATACATATTAATCGAGCCTGTCGAGCCGACGGTGATTCAGTCGGCTGTCCCGATCGCGCATTCGTCATAAGATTTTTCAACTCGGGCCCGAGGAACAGCGACCAATTACGTCCGCTTTCGAATTCGATTTGAATTTATAAACCGAGGCCGTATATAGAGAGATCAGATGCGCGGGTTTAATCGATCTCGCTGATTTATATTGCCCCACGGTTTATCGTGTTTACGGGGGAAAATGTCTGTCGGGCGATTACAGAAGGCATCGTTAAAAATACGAGAAGAAACGCTCCTTTAACGGAGCAGGATTGCATACCTAACGTCGGCGAACAACCCGATGGCGCGCACAGATACCACGCGTCAGCCGTGCTTTTATCTGTATATTTTATGGCATCGCCTGCAGATAATGATGGCTTCCCGAGCGTGTTTCCATCGATAAGGGACCACGGCTGGAATCGAGATTAATTCGCGTCCACGGATGCGTTTCCTTCGGCTGCGTCGCGTCCAACCACGCACCGTCCCCGACGCCATTTTCATACGCCGATTAATACCATAGCCGCGACAAAGAGTGGCATTCCTCGCGGTTATCGAGATCTCTCGCGAGGCCAGCGTATCCACCGCGGCGACGTCCAGCGCCGATCCCGAGGCTGGCTCCCTCCGCGGGGCCGTTGTCTTTTTCCGACCATTCCAGCGATTCTTAACCCTTAATTGTCAGATGTAATAAATGTTCCGCGTGCACCGGTCGTACATAAGGCTGACAGACACTTTGGGATCGTTACGGCGACGCTGCTCGTCACAAATCATCTGGTCACCGGTTCCGGGGACGTTCCAGATCCCCGATCGCCGCCGCGTTCTCCGCTCGATCGAACGCTCCTGCAGACCGACGCGAGATTTTCAGTCGACACCAGCGATTCGTTAACGACCGGGATCCACGAGAACCGGCGTATCCTTATTTCGAGAACGGTCGTCGCGAAAGAGGACGCTTCTCGCGGGGACACGGGCGAAAAGAAGAGAAAGGGAGAAAGAGAGAAAGGAAGAAAAAGAAGCGGCCGGTCGCAGAGCGAGAGAGAGAGAAAGAGAGAAAGGAAGAAAAAGAAGCGGCCGGTCGCAGAGCGAGAGAGAGAGAAAGAGAGAAAGGAAGAAAAAGAAGCGGCCGGTCGCAGAGCGAGAGAGAGAGAAAGAGAGAAAGGAAGAAAGGGGTACTCGAGGGGCATACTTGCGAGAGGAAAAATCCATCGTCTCGCGGCGCGCAATGCTCGTTCGAGTGAACCTATTTGGAAGGCGATCGTAAAAGGAGACTGCACTCTCCATATCGGAGTCTGAAGTCTCCATATTATTCGATCAGACTCGACGTTACCTAAATTGTTTCAGCCGGTTCGTGGCCGCCGCGGAAAATTGGAAAAGCGTCTAGCCGACGAGGACGGAGAGAGGGTGGCTTTTGAGAGATCGGGCAAAGGTAAAGGGGAAGAGGAAGGAAGGGCCACGTACGGGGTGCGAGAACCGGTCGGAGACGTCACGGGGTAGCGGCGTGGAATATCGATCGATCGAGAGGAACGTGGCGGAGGGAAAAATGCAAGAGGCCGGACCGAGTCTCTGGCCTCGCGGATCGTACGTCCTTCCATTTTCTCGTTCCACCGTTACGTGACTCTCCGCCCTTACGACTATTTCGTGCGATAAGTCACGGCGAACGGCGCACACAGACGGAGTATAAAAATCTGATCTGGATCGCGTCCCCCTTGTAAATCATTTCCACCGTGCTTAAACCGTCATTCCCATCCGTAACCGGGATCGATCGGTCACCGAGCCTAATTCCGAGGATCTTCCGCGCCGATAAGGAAGCTAATCGGCCGCGACCGCTGAAAGAGGCGAAGCCGAAGCGGAAACGGAGAGAAGAAAGAGGCGAAAGCGGAGGGGTGGAATTTTTAAAACGCTAATCGTTGGAAGGTGGAAAACGAGGAGCGTGCACGCGAGGCCGAGGGTTGTTGGTGGGCGGATCGCCGCATTTATCCTCCGTCCCGGCTCCTTTTCTTCTTCCTCCTCTTCTCGCGTGGCCACAAATTTTCCCTCTTCGTTCCGCTCCGGTCGCAGAACGGCACACGGCAGGGGAATGCCAGGCGTTCGCATTGTCGGGGCGCCGCGGCGCACAATGCCGCGTCGCCCTTGCAGCTGCCGTCGCGGCGGAAACAAATTTCTAACGTCGCATTAAACAAACCGTCACAATGGTCGGATCTTCGTGCGCCGGGCCATTCGACGCGCGGCCGATTCGTATTATTATTGGCCACGGGCCCCCGATGGCCCCCGGTGGCCCTCGGGGGTCCTCGGGGGCCCGGATGGAACAATGGGCGCGCGCGC
>NIJG01000050.1:1119730-1198583 GCA_002201625.1 Euglossa dilemma | reverse complement strand
GCGCACCCAACTATCGGCTATCGCGTTCGACGCGCGACACGCATGCATAGCCAGCACCGGCTAACGATAGGCACGAGCCTCTTGACGTATTAACGCCGGATTTGTCGGATCACGGAGGGCAGATTTACGGGCTGGGCTCTCTGCTCCCTGCCATGTTTCTATTCGCCGGGTCACGTACCCGGGGTCCGATCCCGCGGCACCGGTAGCACGTATCTACTTTGCTTCGTTTCTCGAAAAACGTGACGAACACAATGCCGGTACACGGTGTTACGCGGTTGGTAATCTCGTCGGCCTAATGTCGCGCACGACGGGACCACCTCCGCTTTTCCGATCGATCGCCGATCGCCGAAGAAGTCAACGCGGCTGCCTCTGGCTTCTCTCCGCTTCGCGACCTCGCGGCAACCGGGATTTCCAGCACGATCGATCGCGACATCGATCGTTATCGTCCGGTTCGCGTGATCCGGCGCGCGCGCGTCGCGATTCGCGTCACGAGCCGAGGAATGAAATATTTTCGCTGCGAGAGGAATGGAAGGGCGATCGGAGAAGCGGAGGGGCTACAACGAGATCGAGTCCCCGCAATAATCCATCGCGAATTACGTACTCCGAGGACGCTTCGTCGTCGACGTTAATCCAGAAAGGCCGACGTGATTGGCAGTGTCAGGCCGTGGGATGAAGCGCCGCGGCGCTGGCAACCGAAGCGCAAGGAGAGTAATTTGTATTCACGTTAGGTGTTGTCTCGCCACCTGGCAGCCCGGCCATCCCTTCTCGTCCTATCTGCCAGTTCGCCCACACCTTTTCTCTCCCTCTCGAGCCTTCTCCTCCTCCTTCTCCTCCTTCTCCTCCTTCTCGTCTTGTCTCTGCCCCGTCGCGCTGTCCGTCCCTCCGGCTTGACGTATGTCCCCATCGATCACTTTCCTTCCAACCATCCCCTTCAGGCTCGCGTTTCCACGTCCACCTTGCAGCGCGACGCACGCCGCGCCATTGAAATTCCACCCGGGTATAATAAGGTTTTATTGCTTTCGCGGCCGGACTCGAAAACAAAAGGGAGAAGGTCGAAGGCTACCGAGCGAGATAAACCGGGGGTGCTGCCGGAGGAACCGCTACTCGCAACTTCCGCTCGCGAACTGGGCCGAGGACTTGCCTGCACTTCCAATTCTCCTCGGACTTCCCGGTATTATATCGATGGACGCTGGTTTTGAAAAATTCCGTACTTACGTAGGGGGGTGAGTCGTTGAACGCCGAAAGATCGTTCGTCCTGACCAAGAGTCGTCGCACTGTGGGGCAAAAAGAAAAGCTATTAGAAAACTGGTTTCGAAGCTACGTAAATTAAATATCTTTAATCTCGAAGTGGCGTTAAATGAATATTTTTGTTTAAACCGGTGAAAATAAATAATACGTATATCGTTATATATTCTCTCATACCGATGTGTGTGAATATAAATGATCCCACCACGATCCATGTTGAATAACTGCGAAGTAAACACGCGATGTAATACGTATTATAGTCGAAATATTTACGATATATATTTATGCGTTTACTTCGCAATGGTTCAACATGGACTGAAGCGGGATTGCTTACATATATACAGAATGAGAGAGCAGATGAGCACTATACACAAAAATTACTCGTACCAAAAATATCGCAATGACCGTTACTAACTAAACTTAGAATAATTGTAATTTTCACACAAAACCTAGAATGTGCAATTAGTAACAGACAAGCTACGAAGAACATTTCTCACCATTTGCACGCTTGTCCCTTTGCTTTCGATGCGGTCCATCCAAATTAAATGAAACTGGTAATCCCATTAAAACACTGTCTTCTCAACACTATAATAACAAATTATCCTAATACAAAAACGAAATCTAGAATATATAAGCAAAAATAAACAATTGCGCAAAACGGTTCGCGACACCCACACCAGTCGAACGCTATACACCGAAAACGCACAACAAAAACCGAAAAAGAACTACTGATCCTATTAACGAAAATTCCCTCCGACACTGTTAGATCGAAAAATCTCTATAAAAAAACTATAATCTAGCAAAGATAAGCAATAATCTACAAGTGCGTAGCACGTTTAGTCAACGCCCCACATGTCGCTCGCTATATTTTGAAAAATCCGCAACAGAATCGAAAAAAATCTATCTATTCCACTACGGAATATCCCCCTCTACGCTGACAGTTGGCAAAATCGCGATAAAAATCGATAACCTAGCAAAGATAAGACGAGAACTCCTGTTGCGTCGTACATCACATTCCTGCCCCAGTTGTTAGTCGCTATATTTCGAAAAATCCGCACTAGAAACGAAAAAAATCTATTGATCCCATTAGAGAATAATCCTCTCCACGCTGTTAGATGGAAAAATCATGATAAAAATCGATAATCCAGCAAAGATAAAACGAAAACGTTAAATACGCAGCAAGATTTACCACCGCTCCACCTGTTACTCGCTATATTTAGAAAAATCCGCTTCGGAAACTAAAAATATCTACCTATCCTATTAGAGAATGTTCCTCTTTACACTGTTAAATGAAAAAATCACGATAAAAATCGATAATCTATCAAAGATAAGCCGAAAACCTTAATTGCGCAGCACGATTCCCCCTTCCGCTGCTGTCACTCGCTATATTTAAAAAAATCCGCACTAGAATCAAATAAAATTTATCTATCCTATTAGCGAAAATTCTGCTGGACATTATTGGACCGAATAATTCTGATAAAAATCCAAAATCTAGCAAAGATAAGCGATAATCTACAAGCGCTTAAAAGTGTCTTCTCAACATGACGATGCCGAGATTGAAATCTAGAAGCTTCGATCACTTACACGCACTGATTTGCACTCTTAGATTTCTATTCACAGATTTGCACTCGCACTACTTTATTTCGCTTCGATTCTACTTTGTATCATTTGGTACATGTATTATATCCTCGCTTCGTTCCACATATGGTATGTTACTATCAAAAAAATGTTCGGAGTATATATCTTGACCTTGGAAAGGTTTTATCAATTTCTTGAATTTCTCTTATGGCTCATTGGTAAATATGGCGACAATGTTACAAAGGTAACCGACCATTGCAAAGTTACGAAATAATACCCGATTTTGCGCGTTATTGCCGTTTAATACATATTTCGTCGATTGCCGCAATTGAAACTTCGTTAATAATCACATTATTTCGCGCAACGTGTTGCGTAGACATGGAAATTTTCATTTTCACGCGGGAAAATACACCTCAATGTCTTACCGTTACGTTCGAATCGTCATTCACTGGAAGTTGGTTGCGATTGAACAAGGTACGCCATATTGTCGCGGGAAAATCTTCGATATTTGAAATAGCCATGTGGTAAATTATCGCTGTAGAAAATCAAACGATGTCTCCTATATTAATTACGATTTATTTATTTTATTTATTACAATGAAACAAGTATAAATATGTTTCACTTACGAAATATCAAATTAAGGCTTAATCTTCGTAACAGAAACGTCATAAATTAATAAAATTAATTAGAAATTAACAATAAAGATATAATACATGCATAGATATTTGTATATATAGATTGTAAATTTCATGATTGAACATGGAAGAAATTCACTAAATTCACAATTAATATATATTGTTCGTGCAAATTGAAAACATGTATTTACAATAAACTATGTAATAACTATCACAAAAGGGAATCTTTGGAAAATCCATCGAGTTCAACGCTTTCCGTTTGACTTTGGGAAGGATACTCCCGATTCACATAGGCACGCGCGGTCGCAGCACACGTCAGTAGTTCCTGGGCCGTGATGACGTGTACATCGAAACCGCTTTAGCTTGCCAAAATAATTTCAATATCAATTTTTCATCCCATTGCTTCCATGGTTTTTCTTCCATATTATTCATTGCTTACTATTATAATAATATTATCCAAGTGTGCTGTATATACAATATAGAAATGTATGATTTCCTATTTTGTAAAATAAGCATGGATTCTCTTTTGACTGGTGCTATCCTCCTTTGATTAACATATCAGTAATGTATTTATTCTAACAATTTTATGCCTTTTTTTTTATCCATAAATCCAGCAATTTTTAATTCATTATCTATAGTTTTATTTATCCTTATTCTTCAATAGCTGTATCCTATTCACTGTTTCATTGAATTTCTTGTCTTGGTAAGTATGTTCTGTATGTATCATTTCATGCATACTTTCTCTCATGTCAAACCTCATAAGGAATTCTTTGGACAGTTAACTTTGTTTTGTTTCTCATATAGACAGCTGTAATTCCCACCTTTGCCTAAAAATATATTTGCACATCTGAATCCATCATAAATACCCTTGTAATTGTTAAGATGAATATGTTCTTCCACATAGCAATTCTATATCACTACACTGTCCTTACTAGTATCAAATCTTGTTTTATTTCCTTTTGATTTAACCAAACCTGGAGGTCTCTTGTCCTATAAATTCACCTCCATTAGCTGAGCATACAAGTACTTTTCTACTTCTTGACAGGTTAACTTTCTTTCAATGTCAATGTGACAATAATCACCCTTGAATAATTATCAATAATTTAAATGTACCTTATATCTCATTTGAACATTGGCAATATTGTCAAATCAAATCCATGTATCGCAGCCTCCATTATTCCTGCTGTTTTTCTAGTTTACAATTTTCTGTGCACTTTTCTACAAATCTTTGCCTTGCTGTAACATTCACTCTCTATATTCAATTTATCTCTACTTTTCATAACTATTACCAGTTGTTTATTCTCCATCTCTTCAATCAGCCTCATATTTGTACAACCCAGTTGTCCTTGTTACATATGTTTCTGTTTGACTTGCTACATATCTTGCTGCATCGCTTATGTTATCTGATTCAACATAATATGCATCTTCTCGTCTCGCTGCTTTCATTTGAATTTCTCTCTTTTCCTTATGTACTTCAGCTTTACCTTCCTGAAAATTAACACGTTAATGTCAGTCAGTGACTTTGCTCACCAATATCAAATTTGTATTCAGATTAGGAATACGTAACATATATAAGAGAGCATGCCATAAATTAATATTATTGCTTTTGTATCTGTCTAACTAATCTCCCTTTTCTCATTTCCTTTTCCACCATCAAATATTTCTGTAATATACATCATGCAGCTAGCAGACTTAGGATCCAATAGACATATCATACCTTGCATGTTTGTACTACTGCTGCAATCTTTCCTTGCCATTAAAAGTAATTATTGGGTTCTAATGGCTCTAAGCTTGTAATATTCCACTAGTCTGATATTATAGATATTTTTCTTCTGTTGCACGTGCCCGTTTATTTCAATAGAGTATCGCCACAACCAGCCTCTGCTATTGCTAGTAAACGAAGAAAAAACGATGGTTTCTTATACTATTTATTTACAACTGAAGGATATCTTAATACATATACTCACATTTTATTCGTGATACAGGCATACCGCCATAAACACAACAACGCTTTCCACGTTTTTTTAGCAATCTCCTTCTCACCTCCACACACTCTCCCGTTCTACGATAAAAAATAAACACTTTGAAAGTTCAAGTACAATTAAATGTTAATAAATTAATCACAGAAATGGAGATACTACTTAATTTTCCACTGGCAAACTATTTATTAATATGTTTCAAGTGCACACATAATCAGAGGTAATAAAATATTCCGATCAACGCCATCTATTGTTTGAGACTAAATGATCAGGAAAGTAACAGGAACATAGAATGTGCGAGAAGGTCGTCTAAGCCCGAGCCACGAGAGAGACAAGGACAGCAATACGTTAGAAAAGGACAGAGTAGCCTTAGTAGTGAAAATTAACAATTTACTCAAATTCCGCGAATAATTTATGAACTTTTATAGCTGCTTCACAAAGTTGAAGCTTTCGGCAACATTCTTCTGCTACTTTTGTTCACAATTTGATGTTTTTTACTTTGCTACTAATAATCATTTGATGGCGTTGGTAATTTGACAACGCCATCAGCGCCATCTAGGATTTTCAACTGGAACATGAGCTTCTAGTCGCGAGTCCAGATGGCGCTGATGTCAGTTTACTAACTTTGGTTATATGCTCCTGATACTCCCAAACAAATCGTTTCGTTAATAGAAAATTTACAAATTACTCAATTTCTACGATTAATTTATGAACTTTTATAATCGCATCGTAAAGGCAGATCCATGGCGAATTTTCCAATATAACTATCGATAATAATTTCGTCTTAATTAGTTAATCATTAATTATTACTTTACCACATGTCCGAAATATTGCCGAAAATTTGGATGGTTTATTATTAATTACTATCTTCCATGCAATTACTCTCTGACTTTCATGCATTCGTTATAAAAGCAATGTTCGTGCGCGTCTTCCCATATTACTCTTGTTCACATTATATTCTTAGTTTCGTTCGTAATTAAATATTTTTACGGACAACCATGGCGATCATTGTTGTCGAATTACGAATGCCATCAAATAATTATTAATAAGAAGCTAATGAATAATAGATTATGAAGAAATGTAGCATAAGAATGTTGCATAAAGCTTCAGCTTTCCGAAGCAGTTATAAAAGCTCATAAATTAATCGCAGAGTTTGAGTAATTTGTTAATATTCTCTGCCGAAGTTACTCTGTCTTCTTCTAACCTATAGCTATCCTTGTCTAACGTATGGCTATCCTTGTCTTTGCGACCGACAACCTCCTCGCACATTCTATGTTCCTATTACTTTCTTGATCAAAAAGCCCAAACCAATAGATGGCGCTGTCCTTGCCTACTACATTGAAGGTATTAGGGCCGTATCAATAGGTGGTATTAGGGAAATATCGAGGTGTATTTTCAACAGTAGGATTTTATTATTATTTAATTTATGTGGTATATTAAAGATGGTAGAAAATAAATGTGGCATAAAAACATTAGATAGTCTGGTACAAGCGATATATGCCCAACTCTAATCCTTATTGCGATTACTATTAGGGTGGAGAAAAAATAGAAACTACGTTTTTTCCATTTTTTTTTTTTATTCTTCCTACAGTGAAACTTTATAACGAGTATACATATATTTTAGACAAAGCTACAGACAATTTCAATTCGGTTTAGCGATTGCGTTACGGTGTACGTAGAAATAAAAATAAATAGAAGTAACAAAATAAAAACTGAAAGCAGAAAAATAATTAATAGTTGAACAGAAGAAATATTAAATCATTATAGATTATTCTCATTCGCAGACTTATAACGTGTTATTCCAGTATAAGAATTTTACCGATATCTGACGCCTGTGTTAAGGTATCAAGTTACCGAACTTAAAGATAGCGATTTCGGCAGTCTTATAGCAGAGTGGGGACTACGAGCGAACATCTTAGGCAGAGCAAGTGAAATACCCCCTTTGCCATTCGACCGAAACAGTCGACTTCAAGTGAGCAACGCGTAATTAGAGGCAACTTCAGGCCCCAACACCCTCGTTTCTCGAGGAATCATATGTTCTGCCATGATTCTAAAAGTAGCTGCAGTGTCGAAATTGACGAGCGGCACCACGTTCTTAAGGAATGGTACGCGTGTGACGGTGTTCCTCCCTGTTTGTCGCGTATCCAACTTCTGAAACTTCCCACCTGTTTTTCTTTCCGCTTTATTCCCGCATGATCACTGTAACAGATATTACAGATCAGAGAAAATGTTAAGATTCGTTGAACAGTGTTATTATTATCGCTATATACTATATTTATGCAAACGTCGTGAACTGTAATACCGGTGTTGATAAAATTAATATCGATTTTCACTGAGATAAAAATGTAATTTTATATATAACTACCTTTCTCCGTTATAATAATTCGATAAAATTATCGTTAGTTGTTCAAGCTATATATATTTATATTTTATAAATACTAATATTACCTCATTCTTCATGTTTCTGCAACAGGTGCTAAAAATACGTTCAAAAATCAAAAGTCCGAATGTTCGAAGAATGATCGATGTAAAATCATTTTCGTAATTTCTTCGTAGCTTCGTCTTTCCGTTAAAAATTTCTTTCGTTCTTCTCCTTCGAATTTATAAAACACGGAAATGAGGTGTTTGCGTGTAAGGGCAGCACACTTGAAAGGGTATCGGCAAGATTAGAGCGACTGTCGGTGCGAATTATAAGCCGCTCGTGCACATGTTGAAAGATATCAATTTTAACGCGTGTGATGCGCGTGAGATGCGTCGCACGAATGCGTAAACGTGCGAGCGAACGAATACGTAGCAAGAGATCAATGACGAAGGCCGCATCGGTTTAGAATCTAGAATCTAGAAGTACGAAAAGGCGTCGATCCGCTATTAGCTCGATCTTTCTAGTTGTACTTTTTCTTTTATGCCAATCGAGCATATATAATATCAGCTGTGGATTCTTAGATTATTATTCGTCGCGAGGACTAGAGGAGAAAAGTACCGTATAATCGGAAATGGTGGATTCAGTGGGTTTGCGCGAACGCTTCTTCCGGCCACTCTGCTGTTATTCGTAAAATTTCCCGTGGAAGAATGGGACGGGAGAGATCGGCTGGAACAACGACGCGGAAATAATCGGTAAACAGGGAATGTGTCAGTGGGGTTTCTGCCGGAATACGCGTCGCACGGACTCGTTAGCCAAAAACAAATACGACTCGGGTAGGTAGCAGCCCGCGTCGTATATCTGCTGGACCATAGTCGAGGCCCATGGGATTATCCATCCCATCTCGTTTTCCTCGCGTCCCTGTCAACCACCATCTGGCCTTTGACGATTTATCCTTATCGCGTCCCTCTCTTCTTCCTTCGTCCGCGAGGGAACATCAGAGGAACTGCGGTGGCGAAAAGAAATCGCACGCGCGTCGTGGTATTATGTAAACGCGTACGAAAAGGAGCCGGGCCGAATGGAAAATACGTTCCATGCCGGCCAGATAAGGCGTAGGAAAGGGAGGCTGGTCGCGCGAGTCGGATGAAAAGTTCTAGTACGAAACGTCGAAGAGATTTGCCGGCTACGAGGCGCGCGCGTCGAAGAATCGGTGAAAAGGACGCTCGGCGCCGTTCGCCGTACTCGCGGGTGTGAAAATTGAGAGGAAAAGCGTGGTCGGAATTTTCCGGAACCACGCGAGAGCGTGATTCCCACGAAG
Source organism: Euglossa dilemma (assembly GCA_002201625.1). Classification (NCBI taxonomy): domain Eukaryota; kingdom Metazoa; phylum Arthropoda; class Insecta; order Hymenoptera; family Apidae; genus Euglossa; species Euglossa dilemma. The sequence continues at coordinate 1,189,469 of NIJG01000050.1, read as the reverse complement.
ACGGGCCGCGTGTTTTCACGGGAAGAGAGAGGGAGAGTGGCCCGTGTCTTTCCGCTCGGAGAGGAGCGCGGCGACCGAAATAGATGTATATTAACGAGGATACGACGTTACTTCCTGGACCGTGTACTTCCCGAAACAAGTAGAACGGCCTGTCTCTTCCTGTGCCGTTGACCGACGCTAACGAATGGCGAGTAGCCGGTAGGAGCCAGGGAACAAGGTCCAGAGGAAGAAGGGATGGGCACGGATCAACATATATCACGCGCAGAGGTTCGCCACGACGACGTCGCGCGGTACAAGTGTACGCGGACGAAGGTATCCTTTGATCATCTTCGCATCTGGTGTAAAAGATTTAGACCGACCGGGCTGTGCTCTCTCGTCCCTCTATCGTTCCGTCTGCGAGCCTGGCTTTGCCTCCCTTTCTCGCTCTCGCCGCCGCAGCCTCTCGCCGCCGCGGCCGTTTGGGAATACAGCCATTATCCTCTCGACATACAGATGAAAGCGAAACCTGACCACGGAATGGATTTATCCGGGAAACGCGGCACAAAGGGGGACGAAAGTTTTCCGCTAATGCTGCCGCAGACGTTGCGCGACCGCGCTCCATTTTAAAAATATCCCTCGGCGTTTTAATCGCGCTACCGAAAGCTACCTTCCAACTTCCTTCTTCCCTCTCAACGCGGAGTCTTCCGCGAAACCGGTCGATCGTTTCGCCGAACGAATTTGCGTTTCGCGCGACGAGCAGCACGGATAACGGCGCACAGGCCGTTCCGCTCCCATAAATTCCTAAACACCCGGATTTTATTTCCCCGGCCGTTACGCTTAGGTGTTACGCCAACTCGTGCATCGCCGGGGTTGCACGAGCGCGCGCGTGTACGAGCGGAAAAGCGCGAGCGTAAGCTGCGGTAACCGCGCTGTAACCTTGGCAATTTAGACGTAAATCGCATTCTCGGCACCGCGGAACTTTCGCATGGCGATATTGTTCTGACACTACGCAAACACACGACGAACGGAGCGCAATTCCGGTACGGGTGTAACCAAGGCTATGAATTATGCAACCCCTATTGGTTGCCGGCACCCTCCGGTCGACTAGCACGATCCTCCTGCATTCTCTCTCTCTCTCTCTCTCTCTCTCTCTGTACCTCTCTTCCTTCCTATTTCCTACCCTCTCTCTCCCCCTCGCCGGTAACAATTCCACTAAATGTACCTATTGTATCGACCAACTCCTTCCAATATCGCATTCGGTGCCACAATTTCGAGGGGCGGCCCGCTGGTATTCCGGTCCACTGATTTTTTCATCGTTCGAACAACGCCGCGTCACGTGGGTCCGTTGGCCGAACAACACCTGTTCGCGGGTCCCGTGTTATTACGTCGTTCGAGGATATCGATCGATCGATCCGGCCGGCGTGCGATTGAAAATGCAGCCGTAATCGCGCGGAGAAGTTTCGCCGGATCGGGAACCGGTTTGCGGCCACGGCCGAGTCCGATAAATCGCGATATTCCTCGCGATTCCGTTCCATCCGATTCGGCGACTCGTCGTGTCGCGAATTCGCGGAAAATCATGGGAACTTTCGAAAGCGATCTGGAAGACCGGGCGCGACGCGCGCATGCGAACGAGCGGGTGCGTACACGCGCGACCGTGTTCGTGCTGCGAGCTAGACGCAGTATTTACGGCTAACAATAAATCCCTTTCAAAGGCACACGCAGCGAGTCCATTTAGCGTTTTCTTCCCGCTTACATACAACGAACGTAGTAATTACTCGTTAAGAGCACGGAGGTTCACAGAGGGAGAGAAAGCAGGCTTAAATTCTGCAATGCGTCATTTCGTTCGTGCCATTAAAACCGTTGAGATCGGCCTGGCAAGGTAAAGAGAGAAACTGCCAGCGAGAGCAGGAGAGAGAGAGAGAGAGAGAGAGAGAGAGAGAGAGAGAGAGAGAGAGAGAGAGACTCGCGAGAAGGGGCCAGAGATTTCGACACAGAGAGTAAGACACAGGGCTAGAGGGTTGAAGAGAGTAGCGCGAGGAAGAGGATGCGAAAAAAGAGCGAGCTTTTCTCGATTCGCGACTGTGCGCGGTGGCGCTGTGGCATTTGAAACGCTTAAAAAAGAACGCGTGGTAAAAAGGACTGGATACTTTGACGCGGGTTTGTACGTTTTATCTCGGGAAAGGGAGAGGTGCGAGGACCGAAGGGTGCCGTTCTCACCCTCTTCCGTTCTGTCCTCTGACGCTAAAGAGTCGCGGCCGCTATCTTCCTTCCGCAACCGCCATTGCTAACGGGCTCTGCCGTTATCAATGGCCCCTAGCCTAATGATTTTCAAGCGGACCGACCGTTTCGGTCCTTCGTGCCAGCCTGCCTGCAGACAACGGTCGCCCCGAATGGCCACGATGAATATTTAACGACAACGTATAAAATATGATATGCAGCGTTAAATCGTGGCCGAATCGTTCGTCCAGAATTTCATTCTGACGAGCTCTCATTAATTCCAGCATCGTTCAATGATAATGGTGGTTTCGCGCGAAATGGTTCATGAAATCGTCGTTGACGTTTATTCCTGCTTTATTTACCGCCCGACCAAGGCACGGACGGTTTACGATTAAATAGAAGCGTGGGTTAATTAGCCGGCAAAATGGCCCTTTAATTCCGCGATAAATGATAAATCTTGATAGCGGTGTTCGACTCGTCGACTACCAACGTGTTTCGATACCCGTGTTTACGCGATCCTCGCGACGACTAACCAACGATATCCGTACACGAGAAACCGGTCAAAAATTCTTCTTCTTCGAGACGCTTAAACGTACGCGTATCGAGGAACTTTTCGGCGTCGTACTCGTGGAAGACGGTTCACAGACGGTCACGAGCGTTTTCATTCGAGAAACTTTCGCCGAAATTGCTCGGCGCCTTTATCGGTGCAGCGACGCAGGCAGCTGAACAACAATTTTTTCTTCACCCTGTGTTTACCCTGATTCCTGCATCTTAGGTTTCACAGAGGCGACGCGTATCTCGGAAGGCGGGCCGGGTACATCGCTGACAACGATAAACGGAAACGCGTTGTTGCGGGAAATGGGAAGGACACGAAGGTGCGAAATAAATCTGTCCGCGGCAAGAAAGGCGGAACGTAGGGAATTTGCGAAAGTAGCTTTGGGTATATCGAAACGGGGACACCGGGACGGTGCATATTCGCAATGCCGTTTGATAAATAGGCTTATCGTGGTATCGAACAGGAATTTTCCATTATACGGCGGGGAAAAGTTTTTTAACCGTGGATTGTCGCGGATCGAAAGACCGGGCGCCGTTTATCGATCGCATCGCGCCACGATAAATTGATCTTCGACCACACCTCCGGCCAAGATGGATGATTTATGTCGTTATTATTTCGCGGCGAGCATTAATAGTCTGGCAAACACGGTGGAAACATGTCAGACGCACGCGAAACAGCGAAATTCCACCGGGGGGACGTGCACTTTTATTCGTCTGCTTCTTTTCCCTGTCGCGGATCGTTAATCATTCGCCTTGCAGCGAGAAGGAAGAACGCCGAAACAACGAGAGAGAAAAATAGAGGGCGATGAATGGAAAAAATAGTGAACCCGGCTGGGAATTTTTCAGTCAAGCGCTACATCACGCGGTGAAAAACACCACGCGTCGTCCCACGGGGGTGTTCATGACGCTATTCAAATGTCTAGAAACCCCGTACCTTGCCCTGCGAGATACATTTATAATAGCCGACGCATTTAGCGTGTCACTCGAAACTCGCGTCCCATGCTTCAGCTGAGAGCAACGCCAATTAATTACCTTCGCCATTTCCGCCTTTGACTTTCCCTTAATGCGTCAGTTTAGCCCCAGCTTTGTTCCAGCCTCTTCCTACCCAAATTTTCCCCGAAATGCCAAGGATTTACGTACTCACGGGAAGGAAGTTGCGTCGTCGAAGACGTTCGATTCGCAGGAAAAATTCCGAAGCACAATGGAGAAATTTCGTTGTCCTGGATCCAGCCTCGTTCCGCGACGTTCATCCCTCTCCGAGGACACGAGATGCAAGGCTATATAATATTTTGACCTCTCGACTAATTCAAATACAGTTAGTCGCTGGGGCGTGTGTAACCTTTCAAAGGAACTTCTCAAGACTGTTTATAGTAGCGTCGAGTCCCCGCTGCGAGCCACGATGAAAAGGTAGACCTTCGTAAGAGGTGCTGATACGATTCTACTGCAGACTATGCACGACGTGCAGTCGCTCGGGTTACCCTGTAACGGTGTGCACGATGCTCGTGTACGTGTGTGCACATAGGCCCCGAAGAGCAAGGATCGATAACACCGGTCGCGAACGGGGTACATTAAGGCTATTTTACGAGTATAGGATATCTGGAAAGCAATACTCCATTCTTGAGGATCCTTTGGGTGGCGCGATCTTTACGGCATAGTATACATGCCTCCGACATTGTCGGGTTGACAGGAAAAGAGAGATACACCCCCGCGGCATGCTACGCTCCTTTGAGCTTGTGTACCCCATAGTCACGGGGCATGAGATTAACTCCATTTTTCCTTCCACCGAGCAGAAAGGAACTTGACTTACGCGCCTTCGGACGGTGCCTCGAGTATTAATTAATGTTTGTCAGGAACCCTTTTGTCGGGGATCGAGGTTCCTTCTAACCACCGTGGATCTTCCTATACGTCAGGGTATCTCTAACCGGTTATAATTCGCGGCCGGGCTGGTGTATTTTAAAAGAGCTTCTTCGCGGAACGAGGTATCCGGAAAATCGGACGAAAGGTATTTTCATCCGCCGCTGCTCGTCTTATGGCACGGCTAGAAAGGCTCGTAAAAACGGGCCGTATCTCGCGCTGTCATAATATTACGACACGCAGAATGGAACTTTCACTGCGCGTTACTGAAATCTGCCACCTTGACATCTTATGAAAGGGTAATGAGACGTATTCACGAAGGGGCGGATCCCCGAGGTTCGTATTCGCGTATATACAGCCCGATTTCTTCCAATCCCGAGATCATTCTCCGCGTTGCGCGATCGTTCCATGGATCGTGAACGCCTGCTCGAGGGAAACGAATATTTGTCGTCTGTGTTTGTCGCGGATGAAGTATCGCGTGCGAATTACAGGCAGATTCGGCGGTATTTGGCCGCGGGGTGATAGGCGCGAGTGCAAGAGGCATCGATCGAGCGTGTCGATCGCGCATTTGTTCGCGTCGCTAATGAAAACCGACAGCGATATATCCTACTGTCGCGTCTTTGCTCTCCCGAGATCCTCCTTCTAATATTAAGGGACCACCCTGACTGCGTTAATTAGTAAACTCGCTGGCTGGCTCGGCACTAGCGTTGCTAATGAGAATTTGAGTAATGACGGTGTTCTCGCGACCTGTCCTCTTCGTCTCTTGGCAAATTTGCCGATGTGCCTTTGCACGTTATGCCAGTGTCAAGACCCACCGAGATCGATAGCTCCTTTGAGCGTATTTGCGGCAATATTGCACCCGTTTCCGATAACCCGGCTAATATCCTGCGCTATAACTACGCCGTGCTCTGTCCTTTTTACCACCGCTGCTCCGTTCGGTATAGTTCCCGCCGTTCGGTTTTGGAACTTGGTAAATCGGGAAAATGGCAGTCGACGGACGGATTAACCGCTCAACTGAACGTTAACGGGCCGATAGCAAGTTTGCCGTTAAACTTAGCATATTTACGTGGACGCAAGAGCCCGGAAATCGATTTGCTTCTCCAAATTGCAAAGGGACGCGTACGTAACGGGAAACGATTAAAAGGCTTTTTACTGCCGCGGGACGTTATTCGTTTATCCGGGTGCGATCGATGCATACTTAGTCGAATATTTGCCGCAATTACGACACCGAATCAGCTCGGAATAGGTTCCAGTGAACGGAACGGAGCGTGATCGATGATAACCGTCGGTAGAAAGTAACCGAACGGCAAGAATAAGACGTTATTAGCGATACTCTAATTCAACCGTGGTACCCGGTTATTTCCAACGGGTGAACCGTATCGAATCGGCCGGCACACGAAAAGTTTCCATTAATTACGCAACGCCGACTTATCCGCTGACAGCGAATCGCCAGGGACCGGCTGAGTAACCTATTTTTACTCTCGATCTGTATCTACCGAAGGAGAGTTGAATATGCATCGGAATGATAATGGAGGCGCGGGAGTTGTAAATCTCCCGGGATTCGTCTTGCTTTGTTTCGCGGTTCCGTACAACCTCGATAAATTAAACCGACCGGATTACGCGTCCGTTGCTTGTTCCTACCGCGAGCTATCCTCAATTTGGAACAAGGATACCGGCAGTCTTAAGGACGCCTTCGACCCTTGCCGTTCTCAGCCACTAAAGGGGATTATCGACGAGCCGAGTTTTAGGGGTTGAAAGCTCGCGCACCGTGGCGCCACCGTGGTGAAACACGGCCAACTACCAGGGGATAGCTGCGAACAACCCTCCGTTGGTTTCGCTACTTCCCCACGGATGAACCGACCGCCTCGTCCAGACCAGTTCCAGTCCTGCTTATTTCCTGCCTCCCACGCCAGAGGGACCACGTGATTTCTAAAGCCAACGCACCGCTGTTATACCCATCTTTCGATTCCCTGTATCTTCGTACCGATATTTGGTACGCGTTCGTATCGACCCGAATATTCCTGTTGTTCTAGCTCGGGTAACGAGTCGCGTCGTGTAAAATCGTCTCGTAATAGACCCAGCGAAAATCGGGAGTGGGAAAATTATCGCTCCTCGATCTCGCGAAGGGAAGGCGAAGAATAAGTATCCGATAACGCAGACGTTTCCTAAACACGCGCGATTTAAAAGCGACGTGGCAATTCGAAGCTGATAAACACTTCGAAGGAGGTACCTTACGAGGTACTATATCACCGTTCAGACACTAATACCGGCCATATCTCTTAATGAAAAGTGAAATGTCTTCGGGAGGCGGCCATCCCTCTCCGGCCTACGTAAGACCGAGCTAAAACTCGAGAGAAAACGGTTCTCGCCTTTGTGGGTTGTTCTTTCCGGGAATGCAGCATCGCGTGGTGCACCGGGACGAGAGGGAAAGTCGAATGGAAAATTATTTACGACTTATTCATACCGCCGGCCAGACTGGCGAGGGTGGGTTGCGCGTTAAAAGTTCTAGCAATATATCGCGCCTTCCTTATTGTCTATGCAAATCCTTGGCCCAACTCTGTTAAAAATACCCCTTGTATCTGAACTCCGGCCGTCTTAAACGCGGCCGTTTCGCCGCCTCTCCGCCGGTGAATCGACGGAGAACCGGCCGGAGGAAGAAAGGGGGTTGAAAGACGAAGGGAGAGACAAGAAGGAGAAGAAGCTCGGCGCACCCGCCTACGTCGTTGCTCCAATCTTATTTTTCCACCAGGCGCCGCCTCCTTTAATTTATCTGAATTTAAATTTAACGAGAAATACCCCGGTTGTAACGACGGGGGTGGAAAATCGGTATTCGACCGGCGCGGGGGTTGCTTCGATTACTCCGTGACATCTGCGTTAGAAAGCTTCGAAGCTCGGTGCTCAAGGTCGGCAACTGTATTTCCGTAGCTTTAAATATCTCGCGGATTTCGAAGCGAATGCATCGATATTGTAGCAGTTGCGTTTTTGTTCGGGTAGCAGTGGATAAAGTTTGCGATCGGGAAACTGCGTTTTGCCGGACGGAATGCGAAGAATGGCGAGAAGGATTCGGGCCAAAGATCCCGACGTATACACGGGTTAGGATACGCATCGATACCTGTCATTACGACGCCGACTAATTTGCTCGCGAAAACTTTAGACCCGATTACCACTGACGCGAGAAGTGGCGGCTGGAGCATATGGTTAAAGGACGGGAAGCTTCGGTTATTACGTAACTACGAGGCAAGTATTCCATTAATCAAGTTAGACGCGACTTCGCAGGCAACTTGTTGGCAGGACGACGACCGGGTGACGAAGGAAAGAGATAAATGCTCGTGGATGAGAGTAAGCGCTTAACATTTTATATAGCGGGTGGCAAGTTTAACGGTTACCGGCAGTAAAACTGATGCGGCTCCACTCGACCTTATAATTCTAATAAAGATTTTCCATCGTTATTAATAAAGGGTAAGTGGAGAGCGGGTTACAATGTAGAAAGTTGGGCACTAAAAATGTTAATCCGCGGGGATAGCGAAGTGGGAACGCTGAACCGGTTTACGTTACAACGGTTTAACGAAAGATCGTAGGTACGAGATTGAATTTAAGAGGAAACGTCGGTTTATTCGGTTGGCTGTTATTAAAAGGAGAAAGAAAGAGGGGTAACTTGGTTGCACGTTTTACGGTCGTCTCGGTCGTCTCGCGGCTTAACCGCGTTTGATCAAAGCTGTAGCTCGTCCGCGGCTCGTGCATCCTGACATCAGCCCCGTTCCCTAAGATCCTCGCAGCATCGAGCGCAGCTTATGCATAAATATACATGCTAAAATTGTGTACACTAAATTTCGTCCTTTCGTAGAAGCGAAGGCTCGACGAGGCTCGATCTTGCAGGCTTTGGTCGGAGAAGAAGGCCGGAGGTTTCGCGGGGGTGGGCGGCGGCGGAGTCGAGTTTTGAAAGAGGTCACCACCCTATAAGAAGAAGGGTAGCGCAACCGCCGCCCTGAAATATGGCATTTCTGCATTTAGCTTTCGAATGCCTTTCGAGCAGCCTCGTTATCTTTGTCAAAGGGGATCTCTGGAACGCGGAACAAAAGGAAAGTGCGACTGGCACGAAGGGTGGTGCGCAGAAAGAGCGGAGAATAATTTATTCTAACGAAGAACCGCAATTAACAAAATGTCGCTCCTTTTTAAACGGCGGCTATCTTTTTCAAAATCGTTCGAGTCGCTTTCATCATTTTCACGGCAAAGTCGGCGAGCCGGACGAAAGAAATTTTAATGAACAACGAGCATTAACAAGTCACGTTTCTTTCTATTTTAAGGCCCTACTTTGAAACGGGGAATAATTACGAAAATAAGCGGGAACAAAAGTGGCAAAGAATCTCTCGGAGTGCCATTTACACGGTGGTGCGCGCGCGCGCGTCGCATCGCGTACGCGTATATCCTCCGAGATCATTCGTACGAACCGTTAGGAAACCTTTGATACGCAATCTCGGCGATCGGTACCGTAAGACATTCTTACATAAGCAACATTCCCATGCGAATAAAATAAGCTACATCGCCGGGGTGTTCCGCCTCGTCTGCTCGAATCTTGTCTGGTTCTCGATAAAGCCTAAGGGTACCGCGTTTCAAGGGAAAATCCTTATTTGTTCGGCGTTTTGCTTAATGGGAGATCCATCTTTTTCCTTCAGCAGGGATTTGCGAAAGCCTTATGGGAAAGCATGCGATGTGCCAGTACTCGTAGCGATGAAGATTAAACGAACCTTTTGAAGGATTTATAGGGTAAAAAAAAGAGGACCAGAGCGCTGGCCCTGGATCCTCGATAATGACGTTGCAACTTTGCTACGACCTATGGGCACCGCACGCGTACGCGCGTGTGTATTTGTCAGCCGGCGCTGTTATAAATATCGCTAACCACCTAATATATTTGTCGCGTTCCATCCACTCGAAACGCGTATCTATATTCATTGTTTAATATTTACGATCGGGGTCAGGCGTAAAATAGCGCGGCGCGAGCGGAACGGGGCGGAACGAAGTCGCGGCGTTTTCCAGGGGGAACGATATCGAAAAACAATTGCCGGTGATAAATAAGAAAAATTGATTCGACGGAAGGGAGATGCCTAACGCCTACGTGGTCGATCCCCCTGTTACCAAGACGTATATCGCCGCGCAACCCCACGATATCGAAAACCATACGATATTTACGCTTTCGGCGGCAAACGCATAAATATTTCAAGAACACCGAGCCCTTTAACCCCGACGCCCGCGAGACGAACCGCTCCCCTTCGACTGATCGTATATTACCTATATTCCACTCGGCGCCGACCGACCGAAAGTCGAGAAAGTAATGCAAAGTATCTCTTTTCCGCGGTATTCAATTAAATGGAAATCCTCCATGGATATTCATGGATATAGAGACGCGGAGTATCTAAAAATTAAAAAGATCTACGGGGAAGGTGGTTGAAATTCCAAGAGGGTCTTTGATCGCGAAAAAGTACGGCGGGGGCGAGGTGATTAACTACGTCATAAAGGGGAACCCGTGTGACTCGACTTAAGCCGCGCTTTTGTCCCCTCGAGTTTCGAGTAAATATTCATACAGGGTCGTAGGTTTCGGAAAGGTACGTGATTTCGATATCGTACCGAAGATTATTATGGATCCGTGAGTTTCGACGACCCCCGGAGACGCGTGGAAGCCGATAGCGACAGCCGTGGAGGCCGAGTTTAGCAACAGTGACAACATCCAGATTATGGCAACCGATAGTAACAACCTAGTCGAGGGTCGTAGCAATCGATGAAGATGACTCTCACTCGTGGAAATCAGTAGCGTGGACATTAAGCTCGTGAAAGTCAACGACATACTCTCCACTATCGGGTTCGATCTCTGCTTCTCGGCGCCGACGCTAAAAACTTACTGCCACCCCTATAAAAAGTAATCAGTATTTGCGCGGATGTTCGGGTACCCAGTGGCCATAGTTCTAGATTCGCCAATGAGATATTAAAGCGATAAGAAGCCCCGGGCAACATCGAAGTACCTACTTGCAAAAACATCGCGGTCAATTAAAGTAAAAGAATGTCCAACGATTCGAGTGGCCGTTTTTACCTAATAAGATAGAAGCAGCAGCGAGCGAAGGGAACGGGAAAAACAGGGGACTGCCGCTTTTATGCAATGTCTCCGACCGTCTGACTAATTGGTAATTAGGCGACGCGCAATTAATCATACCTCTTAACCCCCTTCTTTCCTTTGCCGGTCGAGGCAACCGGGAATCTCGAGTCGAGGAGCTCGAATGTTTAGGTCTATTCAGCTTGGCCATTCGTTAATGAAGTCGCGTGTCGGGACGCCAAGTTCATTTCCCTCTGAATGCGATGAGTCCGAGAATCATAATTACCGTATTCTGTACGCATACCCCTGCTGATGCGAAACGTGCCCACGCCCACTCGGCTCCACCCGGAATCTCGATTAAACCCATGGCCAAACGATACTGGAATCATCAGCACTCGCTCGCACACGATGCCAACCACGAATATTCTGCTGACCGACTCGCGTCGAATTCTACCCTTATCGTTCCCGGCTCCGTCTTCGTTCCTAGCTCGATCAAACGATTTCCCGTCGCATCGTCGATCGATCGATCGATCCCGAAACGAGTCGGCGAACAGCGCCGACGTATTCGAAATCGCGAATACGTTTTTCCCCGACCATCTCTTTCCGCTCGTTCTCCGTTTGCTTTCCCATTTTGATAGTCGGACGCATACCATCGTTGTTTCTCAGGATGTAATTAATGCGAACCGCGTACCGGTTTCACGGACTTCCTTTGATCTTTTCGATGGATCGATTTCAATGCAGCGTCGCGCGGAATGCCAATCAATCGCGCGACCCATTTGGATATGGCGTCGCGGTCAGCTGTTCTATGAATTCTCTTTTATCCGTGGAAAACTGAGCTGTGTCACACGTGAGCCGGCATCGGGGCACACGGACATTAGCGCATCGAGGCTCGACGATGTGCGAACGTGGGCCGTGTTCGCGCATACACACCAGCGAGAAACCGCAGGTCGTAGAAGTATGTGTACCTTGGATGGAGGGGTGATTGTATAACATGATCAGCACCCGGTGCACGCCTATAACGTTTTGATTATAGGGCACTCGCATTTGACTCCGTTAAACCTGATGCCGGGATTTGGCTGCAACTCGCGCCGACTTCGAACCGAACCAATCATTGCCAGCTCGTGATATCGAAGTCGCAATGTACGCGCTCAGCTTAAACCGCTTATACTAACGAATACGTTATACGCGTTGTATTAAGATGCCGTTAGGGTTGAGTAACGAGCCAATCGATATATTGCCGAGCATATCGTCGGTAATCGAGGCGTCTCCATTTAGCTTCCATCTGATTGCCGGGTTTATTTTACCGTTTAAACCGGTGGAAAAGATTCGACGATGCTCCCCTTACGTACCACCGAGATCACGTCTTAATATAGATCGGCGATACACGCCCGCCTTTCCGTACAATTTCGCGACCGAAGGTTGCTCAAACGTTAATTCGTTTCGAGATAGCAAGTTCGATACAAGCCACGACACGCTTTATTTGTGTGCTTTGCTCGTTTAATACAGCCCGGTGGATGATATACACCGGGTTCGTGCGCGAGTAAATAATCTGGCACGAAGAATCTTACGATCCTACGTGTTCCCAACTTCTTTCATGCCCCGTGCAATTATTTCTGCGACCGCGGTGCTTTCGCGCGGCGGAAAGACCCGGCGCAAAATAACGCGCGACGTTTCTCTGCGTCGCTTTGCAATCGTACAAAGGTATCGAACTTAATTGTGGCTGTCGATCCGGCCGCACATTGGATTTAATTCGAGCGTGAGCTACCTGAAACGGTGCACAACCGAGCAGCTAATCAACGTGCCGTTCTCCCTTCGTGTATTTACGGTACTGTCGATTCCTTCTCAGTCCCGATATTCCTGCTCGTACACAGCTTTGTATCTCGGGCTACGTAGACACACAGCGTAAATATCCCGTACAGGTATTCGTACACTTCCCGATGCATTTATCGTTCCCTGGCTCGTCTGCGAATTCCCTTCGTTGGAACCATTGTCGCGTAAACGTGACCCATTTGCTCCGATTTCGTTTCTTTCCCTTTTTCCCCTTTTTCTATTCTCATTCAACGAAACCGATGCTCCCGACGGGTATGGCCGACCGTTCAATCAAGTGACACGTCCACGTAATTATCGTGCAATATCGGATTTTCCTGCGGTTTATGAGACGCAAAAAGACAGCCCTCCGAATAAATGGCAGAAAAATATGAATCCGCGAAAGAGACGCAGATGTGTACAGAGCCGTTTCACGGTATTTACGAACGATCGAAGAACAGCGATGTCGAGTAGAGGAGCTGATCGAGCTCGAGCCTTTGATTATATTCCATCCCGATGTTCTGGATTGCTCTCCGATCTACGAGGGAGGAGCGAGCAAGTTTCTCCTCGCCATAATAGAATCAGCCCATACCGCGATCGCGAAAAATCTTTAAGGTCAGCATTACGAAAAATATATTCCAGCATTATACTTATACAACGGGTATTATACCTATCTAACATCCGTGCAGTGCGTGATCGAGCATCGTTCACGCTATTATCAATCACGCTTTCACGGATATCGAGCGTTCGACTTTGTCACGGATCGGCCACGACCCACGCGCGTAACGTTCAATCGAGCTGCGTTGCGAGCTCTCTGATTACATTATTAAAACAGAATATCGTAGAATCTGCACGCGCACGTGCTGTGCGAGGCAACAAGAGGATCTCCCACGCGGATCCCGCGGGATCTCGACGCTGCGATTTCCAGCGAGTCCGCTTCGCGTACCTATTCTTCCGCGAAGCGTACGTAAGAACGATATTACCTTCAGCTCGGGAATTTTTCGCCTGACCCACGCGCGGAAAAAGCCGAATGAAAAGCGATAAACAACGCGTCGCGCCGCGTTTCCGGATTCCAAACCGATCGGTGCAGAAGACGCGAGACACGTTCGGCAAATGGATTATTGGCTAGTCGACGCGGGTAGGAGGAAAAAATTGGGTAAAAAGGGAAATAAAAGAAAGAGTGGGACGCAGAGGGCTGCCGGCGCGGCAGAAGGGGATCTACAAAGAAACGAGAAAGAAGGTAATCGAATTTCGTTGATTGCGAAACGCGAAATCGAAACGGCGATGCACTCATAACGATCAACCCGAATAAAATTCTTGGGCCGGTATGTAACGTGCGAACGCAAACGATACTGTCACGGCAATCGCAATTGTCACGTGAAATGAGAATAGCGTGTCTCCGTGCTATTCTCTCTGCTCTTCTCTACGCGTTTAATCACTCTTGTCCCGCGCATCCTTTCAAAGAGTGATAATGCGCGCTCGAAAACTAACAGTCAGACAACCATTAATTTTAATCCACCGGAGAATCGGTCGCTTGAACTACGCTCTCTGTACCATGTCTCTCTCTCTCTCTCTTTTTTTCTCCCTTTTTCGTTCCGTGGTTCAATAGACTCAAAGAACTCGATGAAGCAGCGGCTGTAAGACCACGGAAAAGTCCTATACGATGTCCAGACGTCGAGGAGGAAGTTAGGAACGGTGGGAAAAAAGCTCGCGATTCCAATCGGCCGCGAGACAAAATTATAGGAATCCATCAATGTCTGTCGACCATGACGGCGCGTTTACCAGGCGCAAATACAAAGCGAAGAAAAACCGCAGAAGAAACCTCGTGGTTAAAGTATAGACTATGGAAGATGTTGGATTGCAGCAATTAACTCGATACGGCGACCTTTTTCGATCGCGATCAAAGGGAACAAGCGGTTCAGTATACACCGAAGATAAAAGGAATATAACCTACACTCGATGCGGGATAATATAAATTGCGAATGTAATCGCGTCAAGCAGTCCGTGAAGAGTAGTTGGAAATGACATCGGGAAATTTACAAGTGCATTTCGGAGCTAACGGGATTTTGCTTCTGACATCCGCGTATAAATATCGTATGAACCACGCGGGAGTTTCGCGATTAAATTATGAAGACGTAATGTATCCGACCGCGATGATCGATTTGACGCGATACGATGACTTCCGGCGTGAAAAATTGAAATATCTATGATAACAATGTTTAGCTTATCTTTGCTCTCTCATTGAAACCTTAGCATGCTCGCGTATTTTTACGATAAATCACGAATCACGACAGAAACGTATTAGGGAAATGTCGCGTATCAGAAACAATATGAATGCATCCATCTTGCGAATCCGTCCGCTGATAAATGGGCTTGGGGACAAAAAGAGGTCGTGCGGATTTTGATATGTTATCAAAAAATAGGAGGGGGAAAAAATAGAGGAGGAAAAAAGGAAATAGAGGATAAGACGAAAGAAAGGGTGAATGGGCGAGCATGTGGTCAATTCTTGGGTGTCGGGTAGTTGCGCAGAGGACAACCCTGATTGGTCGGTCGCCGCCGGTCGGCTGACGCGGCTTGTGGCTTTCGGCTCGACGAGCCTGCCTCGACTCGCTCAGTCGCACTCGAACCGCGCATCGGTGAGGGTGCTGTGTCGCCCTCTCTCGGCAGTCTCTCTTTTCGGTGTATGCGTGTGTGCGTACTAACGGCAGCGGTTGCCACGCGAGTCGTACCACGTTGTCCTCTACTTTTTTTCTCCCCTTTCGATTCGCGTTCGACTGGGACAGTTAATCGCGAATAATCCCGAATACCCGTGCTTTCAAAGTGGAAACGATACGGCGTCGCTCGAGTTCTATATATCGAGTTTCGAAGCGTTCGCTGCCAAGTTTTTCGTGTTTCTTGTTTACCTACTTTTAACGGTCGGTAAGTGAACACGGCTAGCCCGTAAGTGCACGACAGTGAGTCGTTTCTATTCCGCACATTGGCAGCACTGTCTCGCGTCGTTAGTGCTGTCGTTCAAAATTTTCACGTTGCTCTCGCGATTCGCGTGATATATCGTGTTGGTTTGTTCTTTCGTTCCGCGAGTAACCAAGTTCGGCGCAGTAAATCGAAAGCGGCAAACGAAATAGTACGGCAAAGGTCGAGGCGGTCATGTACCTGGTATAAACAACTGCGAAAGTATAAACTGTCAACAGGACACTCACCGTATACGCTCCATATTGAAAGCAAGGCGGGTTTGACCTTCGTTCAAGGAGGGTTAGCCAAGCTTCCGATTCCAACCGCACGTAGTTCAGTGTTTTTCATTCTCTCGAGTTCGGCGGTTATTTAGAAGGATATCGGACGCCATTGAACGTTCGGTTCTGTTCCCAGTCGATGCGAGGACACAGTGAATAGTCGGTGCGCGCGTGTTTGTCATCGACGTGCAGCTCCAACTACGATCATACTCACGGGAGTATGGGGAGTGCGGGAGATAGATCGTCTTCGGTGTAATCTGGCGTTGACGTGACCCAGCCTAACGTAACTTTTGTTTGGGACATCGGTCGCCTGCGCCTCCATTCCGTCACCCATCCCACGGTTTCAACTGTTCGGTGCTCTCTCTCTCTCTCTCTCTCCCTCTCCCTCTCCCTCACTCCTTCTCGTGTGTGTGCCTACTTTTCTGGAGTGTATGCGACTGCCCTAGCGAGCAGCAGCGAACAGCAGCGAGCGACTTCACACGTCTACCCGGTAAGTAATACGCCATATTTATCTATACGTGGCACCCTGCCGCGCCGATTTATGAATAGGTGTCGTGCTTGTATAACCTAAGCTTCGATATCGCTTCGAACGATCGTGGTATTTATCGGACCAGTCTCTCTGGGTATATTAACGGCTAAATGCGAATCGATGCATCGTTTTAATTAGAATTTCGTCATAAACGGTGGCACCCTGCCGCGCCGATTTATGAATAGGTGTCGTGCTTGTATAACGTAAGCTTCGATATCGCTTCGAACGATCGTGGTATTTATCGGACCAGTCTCTCTGGGTATATTAACGGCTAAATGCGAATCGATGCATCGTTTTAATTAGAATTTCGTCATAAACGGTTCGCATTTTTCATCCCGCTGCTCGTCTAGAATGTCGTGATGCGTAAACTACGCAGTTCGCGAAATGAGACGCCATATTGATTAGCTCGCATTAGTTCGATATTATCGAGCGATATATCGCGCGGTGAAAAATTTATATTTGCGTTTCGGAGTGAAATTATAACGGGAAATATTGGCGTGCTGCAGCGTTTTTGTAAATTTGCTCGTATTTTTTGTTTTCATTCGTTTTTGAAGATAGTTTTTAATCGAAATACGGTATAGCCGTCGGATTTATGCCGCGGTACGGTATTTCATAGAGGACACGAAATTGGATTTCAATTTCACTAGCGATATCTTTCCATCTAAAAATTGTTGATTCGAATTGAATATAGAAGAGACGTTCGTTCTCGTCGCGATATTTTCCAGGCTTCTAATATCTATGCCGGCATCGCGCGCATAAATAATTTTCGCCATTACCAGTATTGGAAAACGTTCCTTCGATACCGTAAAATACGCACGAGGATTATAATTCATTCCCGCCAATATTCAAATTTTCCTTACACCTATACTTTGCCGCATTCTACCCAGCTGCTGTTACTATAGCTCGTAAAATATGCACCGCGAATTACCGTAATTCTTATTTCGCCGCACACTCGCAGACACGCCGATAAAGACATCGGCGAAGAAAATTATCGGATTTTAACGAAGAATTGCAATTACGCAGCGTAGAATTTCTCGGTCGATAACCGCCACGGGAAAATAACCGCGAAGAATACCGGGTCTAAATATACTCGTCTTAAGTGGTAGATTCGGTTAATCTCGTTAGAATTCAAGAGTAATATTATCTCGGGAAAATCGCGAAAGACACATCCACCGTCTGTTCCGTTAACGGATTCATTAACTTTCCTGTCCTCGATCTCCGAGCGTTTCAAACGGAATAGTAAATAACGTTAACGTAAGAGGACCGCGAGCCGCCCGAGCGTCCACGAATTTTTCATTTCACCTGAAAATTCATAACACGAGTCGCGTTTCGTTAAGCGTGTCGTGCCCTCTTCCGAGCGTATCCTGCCCCAAAGAGTCGCCTCGCCGCAGAAATAATATTCGCTTTGGCGAGTTCAAAGCTTTGCCAAACCGCGGCTAGCTGCGGAGCCTGGTGGCACATGGTGCTGAAAATAGGCGGACACCAGTGGCGGTGTTGCATCTTTCCACGGGCCCGTTTGGAACGGCTGTTCCAGTATCTGCAGAACCTCGGCCAGAGGGGGGGAAAAAAGAAAACATCGGTGCAAGAGTGGCGGGCGCTAATTGGTTAATGCCCGTCATTACCGTGGGTCACGACCAGGGCTGGCAAAGAGAATTAAAAATAGCCAACTTTCGTACGGGTGGCAAAAAGGACACTTTTCGTTCTCTTATTACCCCGTTCTTCGCTCCGCTCGGTATCGTCGTTAATCGTGGACGCGCGAAATATTCCGTCCAGAGGTCATTCCTTCCAGCCAAATTTCACTTGGTCGCTTAATTTTCATGTAAACAGGCCTCCGCTCCGGCCAAGTTCCAATCCCGTTTTTCCCTCCTCTCCTTTGGATTCCGCGTCGTTGTACGACTACCTTCCGCTTGTCCCACGAATACCTTCATCCTTCTGCTGCGGCCTAATGCTCTCGTGTATGGAAATCAATGGAATTTCTCCACTTTTTCTTCCCCCCGTGTTTCCCTTCGCCTACGCGACCCGCCGTTCCTCTTCGGCTCCGCTTCGTTGCTCGTCACGCGCCTTCCGAGTACTCGTTCCCAGAAGCGAGCACGCAGAATCGTCAACCGTCTCTCGTCGGCCGGACGATCGCGTTAAGGTCGCGAAAACACTTGGCAACAACCTTTTTATCGCGTTTCGTGACTCGCGACCTTGCACGTGATCCGGTGATTAGGACTAGCCGATGTTTCCGTTCGCTGCTCGAACGCTAACCGATCTTCTCCGTTTTCTTTTAAGCCGGCCAGAACCGGCTACGTGTTTCTCCTTCGGCCGTCCGTTCACGCCACGCGTTAGGCTCGCGAGGATTTTATTGAAACGACGCTCACGCTATAACCCGCAACGATTCTGTTCGATTTAACAGCCGACGTCAACGCGCTGTTTAATTTCGTTCTACGCGATTTAATCCGCGTCACGGTGTGTCGATTAAATTACCCGTTTCGTCGCGATCTGCGCTAGTTTAATTACTAAATAACGTCGTTTAAATAGCGTTTAGCGAGTTTTGGTGAACGAGAGCTGGGACCGTGCGGGACGCGATCCGCTTTGTCCGCCCCGCGGAGACCGGTTGCGTACGCTTAATCCGTTTCACGGATTCGATACGTTCCGCGCGAGTACTTCCTTTTGTACAGCATCCTTTTGTACCGAGGGGATATAGGAATCGAGATGCTTTCTGTGCGAGAGCACAGGGAACGTCGGCGAACTTTTTCCCCCGTGGTCTTTTTATCGATGATCTGCGTACACGTAAGGATACGCGTATGAACGTACAGCTCCTCGGCATTCGTAATAGCGAAAGTATGAGAAATTGAAAGATTCCAGATAGCAGAGGCTAGAGTTCTCCAGTGACGTGCAGGTCCGCAGAGTCACGTGAGGTCGAGTGACTTACACCATCGTCCCTGCTACACAGGAATACACTTACGCGCCGCGACATTCATTTTCTGCTATCGCGAGTTGTACCTAGGCGGCAAGCGAGTCGCGAGATTGAAAAATTCCAGATAAAAATGTTACATTGCATTTGCCACACTCTCGAACCGCCCTCTCGCGCGCGCGCGCACACTCACTGCCACTTATTTTATATTTTTCCACCGTTTTGCGCAATAAAAGCACCTTTCTTCCCCTCCTTTCACGCATACCATCGAACACCGGTGACTTTGCGAAACCTTTGAGTACGTACTTTGACACGTTGGCTTTCGCAAACGGTAATAAGAAGGTTATTATTCAAAGACACGCTTTTATTAACACTCGTTACACGCGATCACCGTCGCGGTCCGTTGTAAAATCTGTCGAAGACGAACTGGAAAAATGCTCGACTAGGCGATAAAGTTAGAGATCACGGGAAAGATATATCACGGAAAAGAGAAAGTAGAGGAATATTTCAGATGACGATTTTCCTAGATAAAGGTTATTTCCACAGCACATCGAACGATCTTTAATGTAAAAATGGTCACTTGAAACGTTATAACCACGCGCAGAGTTGCGCCACCTATTTTACTCGTTACATTAATTTCTTGCGTATTCGAAATAAGGATAATGAAACGTTTCGTAACTCTACCCCGGGGCTGATTTGCGGAGCGTAGAATTTAGCATAGCATTATTCTCGCAACCTTTTTACGCAGGGAAACTTTGATATTTCCTTCGGAAAATTATTTCTCCCCTGGATTCGATTATACCGGGCAATTTAAAAGTTATACCTTGATATCACCGGGGATAATTGGACCGAGGGTTATCGCGTGAAACGCAGGGATTCTGGAACGACCGAATTCCATCGGACCGATCGTCCAATGAGACTTTTCTCCCCGATTGAAATTCGCCATGTCGACTCGAGCCAAACGGCACGCGACGACGATTCTCGCTCTCCGAACGTTCAGTCGCCGTTACGGGTTTCATCCGCGGCAAATCTGTCCGAATCAAATCGAACCTCGCCGTGTTTACGGAAGATCGACCGTCCTTTATTTCGTAATTCCCCTTCAGGCTCCGTTAAAAAACGAGCGTCCGTGAAGCGAGGCAATAACGCGGCGAACGATTCGGTGTTCATCGCGTATTTAAGGGTCCATAAAGTACCAATGTCGGGAAAATTTGTCCGGACGCGCGAGAGGGCGTCGGACGGCTGGTAGTGAAATTTGCATAAAGGGATTGCGACGAGGGACGTGCTCGTTTTCGTTTTTTCGGGTTTCCGCCACGCGGTATTCTCGCCCGTTTCGTTCCACGGGCGTCGCGAAAATGCAAACGAACAGGGAACCTACCATTTTCTCACGTAATTGGTTTCACGCGGAATGAGACGATTTTCATTGCGTCGCCCCTTATCCGTTATCTACCTTGTCGCGATCGTATCGCGAAAATAGCGCTGGTTCTCCCTATCTATCCTCCTCGAGGGAATTTTCGCCTGTGCGCAACGTCTGGCGTTTGTGCGTTAAAACACACCGAGTCATCGCCGTGATCGAACCGCCGTTCGCTTGCAACGATATTTAACCAGCGATTCAGGCTCGGCTGCTTAGACTGCTTCGCTGAGCTAAACACTGGCAGTGTCGTTTCCTTAGGCGGTAATAGCGCGAGTTGTCGGTGAGATTCGATAGCGTTTAGTTACCTGGTGTACAGGATGGAAAGACTGCTCGCGGTTGCCGCCATTAACACGTACACGGATCCGCGTGGATGAAGACGGTGGCGCATTTATGGACGGTCGCACAGGATGCAGTGACAAGCAGCGTACGTTTCAGTCGGCGGGAGCACTTAAAATTTCCATTTACTCGCTGCACGCAGCCGTTCCTATCGGCGTGTGAACGCTTACGTTTTCGAGAGGGTTGCGCGGACGAACGACGGAGAACGCAGCCCCTCTCGTCGAAGCCACTGTCCCCGGGCGAACAAGGGGGTGCAGCGGGGGGAAAAAAGACGATGCTTACGCGAAAATGTTTTGAAGCATAATGGCTACACTTGACCGAAATACCGGACGGGGAATATGGAAAGAAGCGTCCTCAAAGGCGGCGATATCAGCCGGGGACTTCTTGCATTTGCACGGGGAGCACACACGCGAGAGGCTGGCAAAAAGTATAAAGCACCGGATAAAAGCGTAATTTTGAAGACGCATCAGGAATTCTCTGTGCGAAGTACGCGTCTTTGTGGATGGATATGCGTTCGGTCGTTATGCAGAAATGTCTCCGGAGGGACTCCGCTCGGGATCGCTCGGCATGGTCGCGAAAGGAAACACGATCGAATAAAAGTTCATCGTTTAGGAGGAGTTATTTCTCCGTTTCCGCTTCGTAAACTTCTTATGGACACTCGCGGCAAGTTGCAAGAAAGTTGGTAATCATGCGCTTGGTTCTTGCACGAGTATCAAAGAATCGAACCGACAGTCGCCCCGGGATCGATGCTAACCGGCAACGCTTCGGCCTGTGCGTTAACTCCGCGCGGAATCGATATTCGTTACAAGGGGAATCGTTGATAGCAGGGGAAAGAGTTCAGCTACTTTTGCGGGATAATACACCGGGCCCCTTTTATATCTCGCGACACAAATAGGACGATTCCCTTTCATCGTTGACATCCCACTTTCCACTCGAGACGGACGTTTTCCTTGATTTACGAATCTCCGTGCATCGAATCCGTCTTTCAAAGAGGGCCACGGCATCGAGGATTCGACGGTGCCGCCTGAAAGAAATTTGGACAGAGGGGTACGCGCGTTCCTCGCCGATATCGCCGGAGATTCCGGCAGACGTTATCGAAAATTCGCGCAGGAGACAAGGAGGTAGGACGAGACACGTAACAGCTCGTGTGTTTAACCTCCGAGCAAGGACGCGCATATTTCGGACGCCCGCTCTCGGTATTTCGGCACCAACCCCTTCGGCCATGCAAAGTTCAGCCTGGAAGCTAGCAAAATTGTAACTAGCCCCGTAACAACGCCGACAGCTTCGTCGTTGCTCGGCTGAGGGGTACGGGTCGGGTACAGTCCGCGAAATAGAGCTGGACAGGGATGGCACCGGTGCCGAAATTAAAGGCGTCTTTAGGAGGTTCTTGGGCGACTCGTAGACCAGATCGGCGGGACGTTAGCCCGTGGAATTTCCGCGTAAATTTCAATACGTACGACATACCGCGGCGTTCAGTACCGCGCGATTCGGTTTTTACCGGGAACGAAATGGAAGTCGGTTGGTACTCGAGGTTGAAAATCGACGAGGAACTCTGCATTACTGCGCCATCGGCGCGATCTGCGTATCAGGAACGCAATTACACCGCGTGCAGAATGCAATTATTGGAATTCAATTAATGAGAGCTGTCGGATTCCGCGCCAGATTCGCCGGCCAGGAACAAGAAACTAACGATAATTATCCGCGGGAAAAAAGGGCCGGATAGTTTAGAATGATCCTGGCGTTCCCGTTAAGAACGTTCCTCGGAGATCGAACGGGTAACTTTTCCGTCGAAGTTCGACGCTGCCGTGTTAACGCCTCGGCACGTCGTACCTGTTTCAGAAATTGATGCTTCCACGAGACTCCCGCGGGACAAGACGCGTGGAGTTCTCCTAAATAAGGGATCGAGCTCAGCCGCGGCAACTTGGAAATTGCGGCCGTGACGCGGTTGCGGTGATCCCTCACGCGCGATCACGATCACCCCTCGAATAAACAGCTTTCCCCTTTGTCTTTCGCTCGTCCCCGCGTTTTCCCGGCTGCTGCCAGCGTCGCAAACGCACATCCTCTTCCGAGCATTCCGATATCTAATACCTGTTGAAATCCAGCTGCCACGCGATCGCTCGTCTGCTCCTCGATTTGCCCCCAGGACGGCGAGTAATCCGACTATCGCGCGAGAAATAACGAAATTCGTCGAGGCCCAGGATCAACTTGGAGCTCGTAGATGAGAGGACGATTAAACGTCTTACGATTGCACCGTGCCCCGAACATTTCGGCCGTCAAGATTTCCTCGCAAACTAATTATCCGAGGGAGCGGGTCATTTGAAGGCTGCGCTAAAGGAACAGTGAGAATATCGCTCAAAGGATTTCGCGGGATGTAAATGGTTTTACAGTTTCCAAGCCTGTAGCTGTTCAAAGCGCGAGGCTCGACAAAGGCCGCGAACGCGGGCAGAATGTAATTACGGTGCCAAGTGTGCCTGTTCCACCTTTTTCATTTTAGTTACAACGATACAATGCGTAGCGGAAAAATTAGCCACGCGGGCGGCCACGGTTCGGAGCTTTATCGCGCTTTAACGTCACCGCGTTGGGCCAATATTAAGCGCGATATAAACGGCGAGTCGTGCTCAATTTGGTAGACGAGGCGAAAATGAGACTAAAAAACGTGCCGTGGGCTCTACCGAGAGTTTTCGGCCGCTGCAGAAGTACTTCGTCGCTGCGTTTTATTTTACACCACGGACATGCCGTATCAGCGTGGAAAGTGGAGCAGGTTACAGCGTTTGTGGCTCATAGGCTAGATATTTTCGTGTCTTTGCGACTGTGTCGCCGTGTATTTTCTTCGTTCAACCGTTCTTCCGTCCCCCTTTTTTTCCTCCTCCCCCGCCCCTTTTAGCCTCGTCCTTTCTCTCTCTCTCTCTCTCTCTCTCCTCTCTCGACCTAACCCGGAGACAGGCGAATATTTTACGCGACTGATATTGCGGGGACAGGCACCGGCACCGTCGCTATAAATGATAACGTGAAAACGTTTTGCCGAGATTCCTCTTCTCTTTCACGGTTGACTGCGGTGGAAAAATATAGAGAGCTCGCTCGGAGCGCATTATCTGGGAGTGCGCGTTGATATCGATACTGTCGTTGCGTGAAGACCTGTAGGAAATTTCAGCAGCGGCGGAGAAATGGATTTGCGCTATACCACTTACGTAAACGTATACACACACACACACACACACACTGCGCGTGTGCTTTCGATCGGTCGAGACCCGGCCGCGATGTGACCTGATCTTCGGAGCACCCGCGTCCTCGTCGTCGTTGACGTCGTTCTAGCCTGCGATGGTACGCGTGCCCCTGCCTCGTGTGTACGCGTTGTTAATGATAATATCAGGGCGTCAAATGGCATAACACTTCATCGGATAAATGGACGCGATAAATCCGGGGTTACACCGCGGATGACTGACGCGTTAATTCAATTAGGAACCGTAGACGAGTTTCCGTAGATTTCGTTTATTAAATATTATGCAGGGGTCGGCGTTGTAACTCTTCTAGCCCGTTGACCGTGGAGAAATACGCGTGTTTCCATTCACGTCGAGGTAAGTCGGCAGTTCGTTCGAGCAAACTGACGTAATAGCATTAGCTCGACTTACAGCTGATTCAAGATCAGGGCAAGGATAACGACACCTAGCGATATCAATCCCTTTGAAAGAGATGTCGAGGACGCGTCAATGTTCGGTCTCGAGGCTATTCGAGGGTCATTCGTGATCATCGGTGTCGAAGATGATTCGAAAGATATTGCAGGGTCATCGAGAAGTCTACTGGTGCTTCTTCTCCGCTGTCGGAAATTCGGTAGCGGTGGTCGAGAGTAAATTTTCGCGTGGCCCGTTTCCGTGAAAAGCACGAGATGCCGTGGAGGGTTTTCACGAAGCACGGCCACGTACTCGTTAAATTAAGCCGAACGGTCCGGTTCTGCAAACAAATCGAGCTGTCCTGAAAGAGGGTCGATTGTCTCTTTGTTGCGCCCGGTTTCCAGAGTTTCTCAATAATGGAGAAATCGAGGCTCGGTTTGTCCCGTCCGCCGTTTCGCTTTCGTCATTTCTGCTTTTGTGCCAGCCATCGGCCGATATTATGCTAATCGGCTACGTGTTCGGACGTAGAAAATTCCCGCGACGATTGGAAATTGTTCGCGGCGGATACATCGTCGCATCGGGCGAGATGAATTATCGAAGAAGAAACGTGCCATTTAGCCATTTCTAGCCCGTTTAATCGCATGCTCTTCATTTTCCTCGACGTGGCCAGGTTATCGTGCATTTCCGTTCGCCGTGCTCGATATCGCTTAACCGGAAGACAAGCAGAAAATGATCCATGTTGCCTCGTTTCTCATCGTGCTTTATGGCGATTGTTTTTTACAGTCAGCTCGAATTGACGTTTCACTCCGGGCAGAAAATCCCAAGTTACCGTCGCTCTACCTCGCGTTTCTTTGATTACCGCTTTACACGATACAATAAGCAATTTCTCTTGATAAAACTTTCCACGAAAAAAATTTATACAACCGCTTTCTTTACGAGAGTTATGGTTAAGCAAGTGGGTCGCCGGTTCTGTGCCGTGGCCGTGGGTCAACGAAGTAAATTTACGCCGATGAGAAAATTCCACGGGTATCGGATCGCTGGGTGAAATGAAATTTTCGCAAAGCTGTTCCGGAAGAAAATCGAATTCACGGTTGTCTTGGCCAGGCTTGTTGAAATTACAGCGAATCAACTTGATACATACGACGTTAAAAATTCTCCACCACCACTCTGCTACACCGGTTCTCGAATCGAAGTAATACGGAAAATTGTCGACCTCTCGGTGGTGGTGCCTGTACCGTGCGCGAATGGTCGATACCAATTTACAGATGGACGCATCGTATTTCCGAAAGTAGAAGGAATCAAGGAAGATTAATCCACGGTGTATCGAAAGCTTCGATATGTAGATAAATAATTCGATACTCGGTCCGGTCCATCGACCGTGCCGTCGCGTCTATTCCAACCCCCGATTCGACTCTGTCGTTTCATATTTCTTCCAAACTTTTTCCCACTCGTCTCGCCACGTTCGTTAATCCTCGCGGCAAAAAATTCGCGAGAGTTAACGCGCAAGAAAGCACAGTTGACCCTGAAGCATCCTCGACCTTCCAACCCTCTGCTCTCTGATATTCTAATGTCCTCGACCTTCCATAACCCCGCGGTTTATTCAATTTTTCGCGGAACATCCATTCGGAAATTAAACCGGTCCGGCGGGTGCACCGAAACGCGAAGTACAAAAGGTATGGGCGTTCGTTTCGCGAACCAAGTTCACGTTTGTACGGTTATCCCTGGCCGGTCGGACTTTCCATCGGAAACGCGCGTCGCGTCAACGATCCGTCATTTGATCGAATTACGAGCGACGAATTAGAACCGCGTATTCTCCTCGCCGACCAGCGAAATCGCGAATCGATCGTTCTCCAGTGCACAATTGTTCGTTATCTTCTAACGGGATCTCGTTTCAACGGGGCCGCCGAATTATTCAACTTTTACGACTATTAAACGGGATATCGGTTGACGGTTAGCCGAACTAAACGACCGAACACGGGGATCCCGGACTGGGCCAATGACCGGGGCCGACCGGGGCCGACTGGGGCCGGCACGGGGCCGGGTAGCGCGGTATCGCGTATAATTCAGCCGTGTTAACGAAGTTTTCCGCGGACACGGGGAAAGTTCGTATATCGAGGTGGCCAGATGCAAAGTATGCAACACGCGTTGTCCGTTCGTTTGTCAATTTCCTATAATAAATCCCGGAGGTTGAACGGGAGCGTACCCGGACGCCGCTGTAAATCACACGCACCGGTTGCCCGGTGGTGATGGTGGTGGTGATGATGGTGGTGGTGGTGGTGGTGGTGGGAAAATAGCCGTTGAATTAATACGTTCGCCTTTCATGCACGGTCTGTTTTATCGCGAAGGAACGGAAAGATGGATAGGTGGATGGGTCTAGGTAAGAGAATTCTTTCGGTATCAATCTCTGTTCGATAAAAATCTCGGATTGATCGATCGCGCCTCCTGACACGCCGCGGTGATCTCCTCTGTTCCTGCAGCTCCGTAATATCGTGTTTCATGGTTCGCGTAGTAATAGAAATGTCGGTGATTAAATTTATTTCGCTCGATTGATCGGCAATTTATTACAGCCGATTCTAAATTCTCCGGTACCGTGTTACCTGTCGATATCCCATCCCCCGCGCCGGCAATCCCGCGAGTTCGTTTAGGCGCGTTCCGTTCTCCGCGTGACAAAGTGACCCGAAAGAATAATTCCAGCGTCGTTTCCGTAGTTTATACGTGTAACGTTTAATTCCATACCGTGTCCGGAATCGCGGATTACCGCCATTTCTCTCTCAGACGTCCGGCATACGTCGTGCACCGTGAACGCGCGACGGTTTTATTTTCGCCGTTCGAAACGTTAATGCCCCTCGGTCTTGGAAACGCTGCAGCCCTTCCCGTAATCTCTTCCTTCCTTTTCCTTCCTTTTCTTTTGTCACGCGCGGACGCGGCTTATTTCTGCACCGATAGCTCCGTAATCCTCTAATTTTGCTTGTGGAAAAATCTGCGCGCGTCGGATTAAACGAAAGAGGGAAAAAACAGGGCGGCGGGCGTGGGGGAGGAAAGACGCGAAGGGTGAAGGGCTGCCGGTAACGCTGTCGATAAAGCCTTAATTGTCACGCGGTCGATCGTAGAAGTGGCCTTGTTAAACATCGATTGGCATATCGGAAAGTTCTGCCAATGACGGCGTAGCTGGAAAAATCGTGATTTAAACGACCAACCCCTTTCGTTCAGCGTTCGCAACCCCAACCGCCTCCGCCACCTCTTCTCTACGTTTCCTTCTCCGATCTTTATTATTCCCCGTGATTCGCTCGCTCGCTTCGCACTCTTTGTTCTTTTCTTCTCCTCCTGGGAGCACTCGCACATGCGCTCGCATTCGTTTCCGACCCGTGATTTTCTAAAAGGCTCTCTCGTACGGTACCTGAAATCTCTTCTCGTTCTACCTCTCTCTCCCACCCTCTCCTACCCTCTCGTTTCTCCTACCCAGTTTTTCTTCTCCGTGCAACTTCTCCTCTCGCTCTCGAGGCCTTCGAGAGAAACTAAAAAGATATTCGCGGAACGGCGCGCATCCGTCTGAACCGCGGTTGGAACAGGATCGTTGGAATTAAAATCGGGACGCGATCGGTGAAACGCGCGTTAATTTCCTGTCGATGATCGGTCGTCGTTGTCGTCGTCGTCGTCGTGGTCGTCGTCGCAGCGGCAGAGGGTGTTTCGGTATTTTAAATACCTGGCCACGCTTATCAGCGAAACGTTCAATTAAAACGTCGATGCTCGGATTAGAGTCACGCGAACGACAGCTTAATCGAAAGATTACCCATCCCGGCGAACCTGTCCCTTCGATTGCCGATAAAACGGCGCATGAATGCAAATTTACCACGAAACTTGCCTCGTAATCGGCGTGATTATCTCCGCGCGTTGGGCCGCGCCTCCGTTGGTTCGTTGGGCCTTATTTTTCCCGCGAAGCGGCGTCAAAGGAACCGAAACCGCGTCGCGAACGCACCCGTTACCGCTATCTCCATCGCGATCGGCCAATCGTCCACCGCGATCTCTGCCGGCTATGCGATTTTAATTCGATCGTTTCATCCTGCCGTTCGAGCCGAGGAGCGGCCGGTGTCAGCTCCTACTTGGGATTACCCGCGAATGTTTACGCCGCGGTTCGATAAGCGCCTCGATATCGCATTACCGGCTTGGTAATTATAATTAAACTCTTACTAATAGTTCGCCGGCGTCCGCTCTACGACGCTATAACTGCGACGCTGTACTAACGAACTCGAATAGAGCGTTCAATTAAATGCTACTTAGCACGACCGATCCAGATCGCACCCCTCGCAGCCGCGCCGCACCCCCGCCCTTCCTACGTTTGCCACGTCGAATAGGGGCCTTCTGCCACGCTAATCACCATCCCATACTACCGAAAGCGGCCGCTCAAACCTCACACCAACGAACCGTACATCCTCCGGAGGAGATGAAATTGTTCGATGGTTCGTAGGCTCCTATAACCTTCGACAAAACGACCAACTTGCCGGCTTTCCACCCTGATGTAACTGGGTCGGCTACCAGCTGGTCGGCCAGGGCGTTATTGGCCCGCTTAATATTCGGATAATTTGTCGATGATTTCTCTCTCAGCCCTCTCTCCTTAGGCCAAATAATTCTCCCGCATTTGCAAGGGAAATTCCGCTCCTCTGGTTATTAGTTCTCCGGTGTCTCGTTCGTTCGGAAGGTTCGACGAGTTGAAAGGACGAGTGGCGAATATCGCTCCTAGGTACTCCGGATTTCGCGGATACGATTCTCCTGTGATAAATCGCGAATAAAATTCCTAGCCGGGAAATCGCCTGACGGAAATGTGAAAATAAAAACTTGTTTTCGATTTGCGCCCGGGATTCGTGGAGCAACGACTATCGCGAAATATTCCAACACCGTTCGCCCAACTATCCCGTTTCGAGAGGCTTCTAACGTGGTCTTTCACCTCTAACGGGGGTGAAATATCGTTCGGCCTGTAACATCTATTTCTACTCGATATCGGCCACGGGAATATTTATCATTTTCCTCGCTGCTCGACGGCTAAACGCTGTTTCCCGCGCGTTTCGTCCCCGAAAATCGACAATTTATCCGACATCGCGTTTCCATAGAAATTCGCTCCTCTACTTTCCGCTTTTTGCTCTCTTCGCCTCTTTTCCCTCGCGCTTGTTTGACCTTTCCATCGGGAATAAAACGTTTCCCGAAGTTTAATCCATTAACGAGTGTAACAACGATAATAACGAGCAATGTCGAACGCAGTCAAATATTCCTAACGTTTCCATAATAAAATTTAACAACAGAATTTCGATAAATTAATGTCAATAAAACTCCGATAACGAAATTCCGGGCGCCGCTTCCGATACGTCGGCATACGTATATCGCGATACGCTCGTTTAAAATCATTTGCCACGCGCACACAGCCACGTACACAGCGACTGTAACGAATTTCACCGGGAGAAAAATCGCGGCCGCGGGAAACCGAATTTATATTCAACGGCTCTCGACTTCTCCTCCCGTCGCTATCCATTTTATACGAGACCGTCTTCCGGCTGCAATCCGGCTTTAAGCGTTGCCGAGATTTCGACCGCCGCTATTTCTGCGAAAGCTCCCCGCGAATTTGTAAAACACCGGGCCGATGTTATAAAAACAAAACGCGGCGATCAGAGGTACAAATTGTCCGGTGAAAACCGACAAGGTTCAATAACTGCGATCGTATTGTTTCCCTTAATTTATTTTTCGTTCCATTTACGCCGGGCAAAAGCTCGAAACGGTGGAAAAAAGGGAGGGAAAAAAGGAGAACGGAGAGAGAAAGGATCGGCAGCGCAAACACGCGAAATCGCGCGGCCGTAAAATTCGCGTAACCGGCCTCGGTGTTCCCGGCGTGCCTATTGCGATTCTCCGCAACGTCAGCCATCAACCACGCGTGAATGACGATCGCTGTTGGAGCCCGAGCGTGCAATACTTCATACGAGTCTTGACGCGTGGACTGCGAGTCCCGCAGGTGCGGAATCGTCGCGTCGTTGCGACAGCTGCGACTACCTGACAGGTTGCGATCGCGCCAAGCACCTTGTTTAACGATAATTATAACGGCGCCATTTAGTGGACGTACGGTTGTGTAACGCGTATGCACGTGCTACCGACGCCATGTCGGCCGAAAATTCGCCGCCGAGGAGGGACGTCTCTCTCTCTCTCGGACGACGCTCTCTCCCCGTTCCCGTGGAGGAACAACGGGGAAACACCGGCCGTCTAGAGTTCCACTTTCCCCGCAGTTGTTATCGTTTTAGTGTCTCGCCCTGCGAATTTATCTCGCGCGATATTTCTTGTCCCGGCGCACTCGCAGACTCTGGGGATGAGTTAGATTCGAACGTTCGATATTACGCCGCTATCTCTGTAACGACGGTGCCGCTTTATAGTTGGCCGGGATGCCTGGGAAATATGTCGCGTATCGCTGCTTACCGCCGTTTCGCTCTCGCGCTTGTTCCTGCAGGCTCGCCACACCTCCGAAATCCAGCGTACGTCGCGCTGAAAACGAGCTTGACAAATTGGATTGGCCGTCGCGGAGGTGTTAAAATCGCGAGGGCTCTGTGTTTCCGATCTTCCGCTCGAGATTTCGTCAGACATCCGATCGTTCGAGTATCCGACACTCGCGACGGAATCAGGTGCTTCGATACGAAAACAATAAATCGTTTAACGCGTAATTAACGTGGGATCTTTGCGATAATAGACACGGACGCGAAAATGTTCTCGAATCTCGCGTGGATTTAATCGCGTCTCTTGCTAGCGAGCCTGCGGTGCTCCTGGGGTGATATTCCGATAAAAGTCAATCGAGGTGTCGTTTGTTCTCGCGGTTAAACTCATTATCCTGGAAACGAGACTGGACGCGCGAGTCCTTCGCGCTGTGTTCCTCTTGTTTATCGTCTCTCGACGAGCCTTAATCCTTATTTGATATGAACGTCCGCGGAGCTACGATCCCAGAGATATACAGCGGAAGATTTGACCGTACTTTTCCCCCATACGCGCGTTATATCCCGCATCGAGCACCTGTATAGAGAGTACTAGGGGAAATATCGATTCGTTCTGTTGAACGATAATTTCTCGTTACCATTTTATGAAGCCGCTGAATTATCACGTTTATGGGGTAGGGTGTATTTCCGCGTGTAAAATATTATCCTAATGATTGGTAGATTTCAGTGAACGAGCTATTTTCAGCCGTACCAGTCGGGCTAGAACAGTCGATTAATTTCATAACGCGTATTTATTCGCGACATAGGATATTACACGGGCGACGCGTAAAACGGGGAAACGAATATATCGGGTGTAACTGCCGGGCTGGTTTGCCGGGGTTGCGCAGCATTTGAATAAAGAGCTCGTAACGCGTAATCGAAGGAGCCCCGGATGCATTACGATCATTCCTGTTTTCCGGTCACGAGGTAATCGCGTTCGTCCCATGGAAGTCGGTGAACCCGCTAATTGCACTGGCCGGTGGTACCTGTACGTTTCAGCGTATGCTTCATTAGCAGTCGATCAATGCCGCTACGTTTCTTTTCTTCCAGCCGCGAGATCCTGTTACCGAGGATCCAGGTGGCTAACATCGGTAAAACGAGTAAAACACCGCTAATAGCACGGTGGAAAATTTCGACGCGGCGTGTAATTCTCCGCGTTGAAAGGAACGAATGATCGATCGTCCGGTTCGGTGCTCTTTCCGCCGACTTCCACGCCTGATTCAGATTAATGAAACGGAGTTTAGCCTCTT
Organism: Euglossa dilemma; assembly: GCA_002201625.1. NCBI lineage: Eukaryota > Metazoa > Arthropoda > Insecta > Hymenoptera > Apidae > Euglossa > Euglossa dilemma. The sequence continues at coordinate 1,157,216 of NIJG01000050.1, read as the reverse complement.
ATTCCTTCGTGTACGCCAAGCCTGATACGCGAGTAATCGTAACGTCGGTGTAAATCCTGCCAATTCCGGTAACCCTGCACCCTACGGGGTTTACCCGTTCTCGGTTGAAAATTACTTTTCGTCGCGATAAAAATTCGGATGGAATTATTTATCCGGCTGTTCGCGAAAGCGGCAATCGCGGAAGGATTGTTCGTGGAAATTGGCAGCGATCGTCGGATTGAACCCGAGCGTCGCGTAATCTCGAGTGGATCACTTTCAGGATCGTTTTAAGAAAATAAAATATCCGGCCATTTCCGCTTTCGCGCGAATTTCCGCCGACGCGAACGGTTCCGACGGCGTATTCCCAGGTCGCGCGACCGACTAATAGCAACTACCGTTCGGAATAAAGCGAACGGCGCAATTCTCTGCATGTTATCATTGACGCGTGTGAAATTTCAAAGCGGAAGGGGAACTCGTTTTAATCACGCGGTTCGCTCTCGGGGATTATTTTCGCCATATTCAGAACACCGGGCGCGCCTACAATCGGCGGATAGGAATCGCAGATACGCCGATAGTTGGCGTTCCGCGGCGCCGAGGGTATTGCCGCGTGCGCCCGTTCTTCGCAACGAATTACACGCTCGGTAGAAAGAGCGCCAGGTATTATTTCTTGCCGCGTGTGCCAACCTCGTTTGCCTTGTCGACGAATGTCCCAGCCATATCGTTTTTCCCCGATCCGCCTCGATTTCGTACGGATCGCGTTCACAGCCGGCAACCGCGCTCGCGCGCGCGTTATCCTCGAAATTCATCGTAATTGCGATCGCGAGAGAGAAAGTCCCGGGAACGACAAAGGGACAAAAGAGGCATAAAACGAGCGGAAAGAGAGGAGAGAAAATAAATAAATAAATTGAAAAACAGGGAAAAAATATTGGGAAAAAGAGAAGGGTGCGGGATTGGTGGGTAATTTCGAATGGGGCCAAAAACGGTTGGACCGATCCCAGCGACTCCATGGAACCGGACACGCGCGACAGCGTTCTCGCATGGACGCGTCCCGCGGCGAGGATTTTTAAATTCGGCCGAGCCGATCGGCCGATGACCATCGGCCAACGATAACCTTGCCCGGGGTGAGATAACATCGTTTGTTGGATCGAGTCGCTTGGTAGGATCGGATAAAACGGGTCGCGACGCGCTTTCGGTGGGGAATTATTTTCGACCTGCACGGCTCGTCGCGTGCATAATTGAGTGTGCATACGCGCGTACATACGTAGGCACGTGCACACGTATCGTTGAGCGTTACGATAGTTTCCGGTCGTAACGGGGACCGGCTGGTGTTCGTTCCGCCGATACGACTCGTTGAACCGTGCCCCGCCGAATTGTACGCGGCGCAAGCCCCGCGTCGGTGCGCGCCGGTGTGCGCCGCGTAAGGCATCCACCGTACCGTCGATTAATTCCGAAAAGCTCGAAAGCGCCCGCGGCGTCCTCGCAGGGGGCATTATGCGATCGGCAGACGCGCGCAGACTGTAGCTTCCGTGGGCCACGCGCGAGCGTGTGCGAACGCGCCGGAATGTCGGGGGCGGCGAACAATGTCGACGCCGATGTAATTGTCACCTGTGAATATCGGCTCCTCACAGTCCGACGGTCGCATTATGTACGACGCTCGAATTTTCCCAACGAGTCTGGACGGCTCGTTATCGTCGGCTCCGAATTACGCTCCGGCGTTGCCTTCGTTAAAAAAACCCCCCGCTCGCCGACGCGTGTTCCGCGTGCGGTCGTGATTCCTCGTTAACCGTAGCTGCATTCGGACCACCGAATTATAGACGTATCGACGTTGGTCCAACTTTGCCGCGAATTTTCACTCCTCGATCCCCGAGCGTACGCGCGGTTTTTCCTTCTTCCCGAAATCCCGGGATTGCCAAGTTTCCCCGAGGCGGAGAACCGACGGCGGAATTTCGTTCGGAAACGGATTCCCCGGGAAAGGTAAGGGAAGCCTCGCTAATTGGCCTTGATTTTCCTAGCCGTAAAGTTGCCGGTCGTAGTCGCAATTTCCGCGGTATTCGCCAGCTCGATCGGCCGTACGCGTTCGTTAATTTCAGCCGGGTTAACTAGACGCCGCGATTCCGGGGCTGATACCTCGCCGTACGAATTTCGCGTGCCGGGCGAACGCGCGAGGGAAATTTCGAAAGCTCCACGGAAATCGTATCTCGCCGATATTACTTTCCGACGCGACGACGAGGCGGCGCGGTAAACAACAAGACGAATGAACCTTCGGAATCTTGACAAATGCAAGGAACTATGGTACTCCGGTGCTCGTATACGCTGGCCGGAAGACGTTCGTCGGTCTCAAGTGAAATACGACGGTATACGGTCCGGCGATATCTAATTGATCCTCCTGTCGGAATAACTTACTCGGATAACAGCACCGCGAGATATAGGAACCTGTCGTCGTCGAAGGAGCTCGGGAAACGGACATTTTTCCTTTCGCCCGAACCTTTGAAAGGTGTGCACCGCGTTCTTCGCGACGCGAGAGAGACCCCCCCCGAGGTTCGAGGGTTCAAGATGTCCGAGCGGAGGAACCTCGAATCCCATTATCGCTTTCCCAGGTACCACTCTCGATCGTTTCGAGCGATATTGAAAAAGTTCGGAGAGACTACGTTAGCGCGGGCAGATTTTTGTCTTTTAATTTCACGGGAGCATGCAAACAATGGCCGGTCGCCAAAGAGCACGGGACATCGGGCTGCGAATTATCGGGAACAGTTTGAGCGGTAGGAGGACACGTCTAGCCACACCTGTTCGTCGATTATCGATTTTCCGAACGTTTCGACGTGGAATCCAAACGTCGTCGGTAGACCTCGCGGCAACCGCCACCCGTCGACCTGACGTATTATCGATTATCTGTCCCTAGCTATGAATAATCGCGTTCAAGTCCCGTATTACGACCGAGACTTTCAAAACGGGAAGACCGGGTTAACCGCGAACTTGCACGGTCGATCGCTGCGAAATCGGCCGAAAGTCAGCCGGAAAGAAGTCGCGGTGCAACGATCGGTCTCCACCATCGAGTACACAAGGTTAAATAACGCGGCTGTATCCTCCAAACGGGGATTGCGGAGAGAGAGAGAGAGAGAGAGAGAGAGAGCAACTGTAATTAGAAGCACGCTCGATCTCGAAAATCGGCGAAATTCAATCTTCCACGCTTAACCGTGTCGCGTTACTCTTTTCGCATTCCGGGGTATTTGCCAGCTTTTGTAGAATTTATACGAACGGTATTAAAGGTAGATAAATTTTAATAGCTATCGATTGACCCGCTAATTCGAGTTAACACCGTGAAATTTTGTCGAAACCGGCGATTATTACGTTGAACCGATGGGTCCGCGCGAGCTATTGATCCCCGTATCAATTACCAATTGCATTATCTATTTTAACGATATTGCTATCTTACGTTTCAATAACGCCGGGCACAATTACGCCGATCGGCTCACCCTGCACGCGCGCGCGCGTGCCGTGATTGAAAAACAACCCTTGTATGGGGAACGTTAAATATGTATTCGTAACTACCCAGCTGTCGTTGTTGTCCAACGTTAAATGCGATTCATCACAGAGAGACGTGCGCGTGCTCGTTAAACGACAAATTCGCTCGTCGGTCTGTCGAAAGTTATCTCGTCGCGTGCGAATCCGATGACAATCGCGCTCGCTCGTCTCGCGGAGCTCAGGTGTGGAACAAAATTCGAGAAAGAACTGCGAATTTCCAGAGATGGCCGAGAGAAAAATCGGTGGGAAAATGAATGCGCGACTACGGATCGATGGGTAACTCGACCGAGGGAATTTTCGACTCGGCTCGGTTCCGCGGCGCTTGGCGCGAAGCAACAGTTTCTTCCTTTCCCCTCGACGTGGTCTGGTAATAATTTATTTCCATCCGTCAGAGGTGCACGCAGGGGGTGAGCGAGAGGGCGGGAGAGAAAAAATGCCACGATACCGTGATCGATCGAGGCCCGTCGGCATAATTGCTTACACGGTTCCGCTCGCGCGGAGCTTTCGAACCGGCGATCGGAGTGCTCGGAAATACAGGTCGAAATGTAAACGGCGGGGAATTCGATTTTTCCAACGACGCAGGCCGCCGTGGAGGATGAATTCGTCGGGGTCCGTGTTCCACGGTGAAGATTGCACCCCTGCTGTGAAAGGGTCGAGACTCGGGGAAGGAAAAAAGAGAGCGGGGTGGCCGGGGATCGCGCGGAATCTCGGCAGTGAACGAAACTGGAGACATCGGTTTCGCGCTGGCTTGATACCCGACAAAAGGTGAGGAATTCCTTGCAGTCGCTTCAACCGTCTTACCGCGTCTTGCCTTCTTTGTGGCTGCTTAAGGAGGGAAAAAGGGGGAGCGAGCATCGTAAAGAATGTCTTGTTCCTGGCAATCGTCCGAATATCTCGGTGTATATAGACGCGCCGCGAGGTATAAACGTCGGGGAACCGGCATTCGAGTTATTCCAATATTCAGAGATAGATGTATAACTACCACGAGCTCTCGCTCCGTCCTCCTGCTTTCCGCTTCGCGCCGACCACTCTCCCTCCTCCTTTCCCTCTCTTTCCCCCTCTTTCACCATTCCGCCTCGCGCTGACCCTGTGTCGTCGTCTCTCGGACCTCCTACACTCTCCTCTTCCTTTCTCCATTTCCCTCGCCTTTTTTCACTCTCGCGTTTTTACTTTTCTTTGTACGCGGTAGATTTTAATCTTGGCAGTTTTTCACCGCTTCCTGCCTCTCGCTGCCTCCGTTTCGGAGCTTCTTCCGTTTCAGTTGCGCCAACATTTCCCGCGCGTTTGTCACTCTGTCCCACCTTCGGCACGGTGCTTCCGCGCCTACCGGCTCGTGCAAAGAGTCTCCCAGGGCGTATCCATTGTATCCCAGTCTCCGGATACGGAAAGTACGAATGTACCCGCGCGATCCTTTGGGATTCATATACGTTGGCCTAAGTGGCAGGATGATATTTTCCACCTGCGGGACTACCCCTTTATCTCGATACACGCTCTACCTACGCCACTCGCTTTTTCCCGTCATCCGCTCTCCACGACGGTTCTCCGCCTTTCCAATTATTTCCCATTTTTGTTTTCACTCGGGGAGAAATGCCACGGGAGGAAACAGTACCGAAACTGTTCGCGCGTGTCTCGGGTACGCGGCCATTCCAATGACCGATGCGATCCTTGCATTTTTCCAAACGGTTCTCCATCTCTCGCGAATTTCATATACGCAGTAGCGTATTCCGTATGATTCTCTGGAGCAAAGACACCGTGGGACAGAAGTGTCGAAACAATTTTCGATTCGATTAGATCCAGGAAATATTCCTCTCCTCCGTGGAGCCATTACTCTTTCCTCTCAATGGTGCTGTAGCTACGCGTAATTCGGATACCAAGTGTAGCGAAACTAACATGTAATAATCCACCAAAGAAAGAAAATATGTTAAAATCGGTTAAATGGAATAGAGGACCCAACGATGAGTTATAGACGAATAAACAACGGTGAATCGTACGAATTTTTAATTAAAAATAAACAGAAATGAAAAAACAAAGTAAAAAAATAATTAAAATCTGAAAACAAAAACAAATTAAAATCTAAAAAAAAAAAAGAGAAATTTGGTCTGAGAGGAAAAAATATTATTAAATTGTTCAAGGGGGCCGGGTGTGGGTGTGGTGATCAACCCCAATCTAATTTCAAACCCCCCACCACCCGAGAAAGTTTATATGTTACCCTTCCCATGTCAATCGGCAAATGACTCGATCATTCCCGCGACGCCCCTTATATAGCCCCGATCGGCCGAACATCCAAGGAAGTTTCCGAATTTTATCGATTCCATTAATTATTACTTTCCCGCTATAATAGTCAATAATTTATTAATTTTTTCACACTTTTTATAAATTCACAATGCGTACAATTTGGTATTAACAATAGATGTAATAATTCATAATTTTTTGGAAATTAAAAATATGTTGCAATGAAAGTACATTATTGGTTAGAATAATAGCCAGTAATTAATTAAGTTTTTAACTTTCTTTATAAACATACGTCGCGAATAATTTGTTACGAATAATCTCGTGATAAGGAAATCCGGACAAACATGCGTACGACGTACGAGAGCCACGGTTCTTAAATAGGACCGAACGACGTAAACATCGTAGGTCGAGCTCGTGAAAAATTTTCGCCGCCGACTTCCTGCTTCAGTTACGTGTTGTCCTTCGAAGAGGCTCGACGGGTTTTTACGTGTTCGACGCTGCTGTTGATTATGGCATGTGCTATCGGGTCTCAAATGGTAAGTCAAGGCGTTAGTATAAACGAGTATACGAAAACACATTATACATTATATATTACATATTATATATTACATATTATGTATTATACGTTACATATTATATATTAAATATTACATATATATATATTTCACTAGCTTGTCAACGTTGAATATCATTCTAATATCGTTTCTGAATGATTTCGACTTTGAAAAAACGTATAGAATACCTTACCATTTTCCAAATTGGAAGCTTATTTTAAGATACCAGTTATCATCGATAAACTCGGGATATTCTCGACCGATTTGTAAGACAATGAACCACTTAACGTTCTCGCTTTTCCCGCAACACGCAATTTCGATTACGAATTCGCTTTCGGGAAAGCAATCCCTACGCGAATCATCTAATGGGTATTACGGATTAGGGAAAAATGAAGAATTCGTTGGGCAGTGTCATCGAAGAGATGTACGAGCGTGTCGCCAGAGCTCTCGAAGATAATGCCACTCGCGACCCCGACGTTTCCAAAAAAAACGTGTACACGCGTCTTTTTGTCGCATTCCCCGTTACTCCGGCGTCGTCGACGTCGCCGCCGCCGTCGTCGTCGTCGTCGTTTACTCTTTTCACTCGTCGTTTGTTTTTTACCCGGCACGCCGGTTCTTTATGACTCTTCTCAATTCCTTCCTCTCCGGCGTTCCTCTCTATTTGAGAATTTCGGGCCTACCCCAGGCGTCCCACCCCTTGTCGTCGCCGCCCCCCGATACCCCTTCTCTTTCTCTCTCTTTCGCGACGCCACGGAATAATTTAAAAGCTCATTAGCTCTGCCATTTCTTAAGTTTGGGATAAAGTTGGCGGTAGGTCTTAGGAACGCGGGTTTCAGTCACCCTCTCCCTTCGTCCCGTCCCTCTCCGCCCATCCTTTTGCTGCACTTCCTCTTCGTTTCCTTACTATCCAAGTAGCTCAGGATCCAGCAGCAGGGATCGTAGTGGTCGTGTCGGTGGCGACGCTGATGGTGATGGCGGTGGGAGTGGCTCACAGAGAGAAAGAGAGGGAGAGAGGGCGAGAGAGGAAAGGAATATAGGAAAGGGGGTTGAGGGTTTCGCTTGGGGGGACTTGGTCCTGGTTATATAGCCGTAGCCTGGCCTCCACCACATTGGTTTGTCGAGCCATTAATCGGAACAGCTTTATACCAGGAGATTTATATTGGATTAGGTTGCGGGACTAGCGGTGGTTTAGTTTGAAGGCCCTCCGTCTCATCTCGCCCCTCGCGCCCTTCGCCTGGCCACCCCCGTAGTCGGTTAACTACTATCACCCCGTTTAATGAACGTCATTTCACGGAATTTCTTTCATCCTCTTCTCTTTTTTTTCGCCTCTTTTCTTTTTGTCGCGGGCTTCTTTGAAGTTTATTAAAGAACCAACGCGGTCACGACGTGAGCTGGAAATTGGTAAACCGATGCCACTTCCGTTCCTCCGGTTTTTCCTCGAGTGTCGCGGCCGCGGTTGTAATTAGTATTCTCCGGACGTAGAAGTTATTACGTGACGGTACTTATAATTAAAGTAAGTTCAACGAATGGGGCGGGTCGGGGAACAGAGGAGGGTCGCGAAGGGCCGGTGAGGCAGGGGCTGCGACGGGGGACGGCGGGGGCGGAAGAAAAATAGAATGAAAGTTAGGACGAATGCGAGAAAGTTATAAGAACCGCGCGCGGTATTAGGATAAGCTTTTGTTTGGTTAACTCCGTTCCAAGGACCAAGCAGCACCTGCATCGATCCAAACGCCTATTTTTGAACTCCCTTGTTATCCTGGCCGTATCTAAAGTTCGCGTGTGTTCGCCGGTGCTTTGGGGAAAATCAATACTTGATCGTGCGTCACCTTCGAAACTTTATTCGCCGGCCGATCGTCGGAACAAATATTTTATCCGACGCGTCGGAAAAGATAACGATCCCTGGGAAATATGCGATGAAAAATTTTCCACTCTGCTTTCATCGCGTTATAGAACGCAAATGGAATTCGATATTCATTCGGTTAAGAGATTTTTCCCAGGGCAACGCACGCCCATGCGATTTCCTTTCATCTCGTTTTTTGTCAAAGCGACGCCATCAGTGACTGGGATAAAATTTAATAAATTCGAGGATGAGGAAGAACCCCCGAGCCCCGCTCTTCCCCCCTCTCTCTCTTGGTCTCTCGCCCCCTCTTCCGCGAGTATCGAGTTTGGCGGAAAGAACCGCAAAGTGCTGTTTGATACATTACGCTTGATCATAACTCGCTGATCAAATCGCTTTAAAGAGTCGACGTTTGATAAAACACTTTGGCGATTCGGTGTATCGCGTTAGGCGCGCGAGCGAAGAAGACGTCGCGACGGAGATTGGAGTTTGCTGCACGTCCTCGCGAAGCGATTCGCCCGGGGTAACCCTGAGACGGCTGTCGAGCCTGTTAAGAGGCAGCAATTAACGTCGAGCACGCGTCCCTGGGCCGGTTCCGTATAAATTGTTAGCATTATCGCGTAACGTTGGCGAAACTGCTCTAGCTCACGAAACGTCCAAGTTACATCTGACCGAAATCAGACCACCAGCCCGGTGTCGAGTTATGACGGTTGGGTAGCATGAACTCCACTCTCGCGACGTATTAGCTAACCCGTTAGCCTTCGCGACGTTTCAACTCGTCGAGAATAGTTTGCAGCTCGAAAGAAACTCCTTCCACGGGATCGATGCCCTCGCGAGCCAACGGTTTCACTACAACGCCAATTCCCCGTTACACCTTTTTCCCGTATTTCTTAACAGGGCACCGATTAAACCAGCCCCGCTTCCTTCGCCGCAACAACGAGACATCTCTAACGAACGTATCTACGAACCGCGCTGCACGAAACTCGCGTGATCGGGGAACGCGATCGGCCGTGATCTCTTCATCGTCGCGATAAAACGCCGGGCGAATCGCGGCGAAGAGAGACGTCCAAGTGTCAGAATCGCCGCGGTGAAAAGCGCTGTCGGAAGCCACGAACCGGAGCGTGTACGCCCGGACGTGGAACTTCACGGCGGACTAGTTAACTCTGTTTCTACTTTCGGCCACGGTAACCGAGATATCTCGGCGCGAGTCGCTCGGAAATTTCGCCTGCCAGAAAGCGTTACGGGCGAGGGCGCGCGAGTTTTCTTCCGCGTCGCACGGCTCACCGGTCCGCTCGGTTCCGCGATGAATACGCGACGATCGCGAGACGAAGCGGACCGCTCGGACTTCCGCTCCAACTTCCTCTCCAACTTCCGACCTAGGCGACCCGTCGCGACGTTCTCCGAACTCGCCGGAATCCTAACGTTTCCGAAACAGTCGATGGATCGGCCTCGACCAGCCCGAGTCATCTCGATCGGCCAATTCTCAGCGGCGAGATTTTATTTTCCCGCTTTAATGGCGCTATATTTATGCAACCACCTCTCCATCGGAAACGCGTTCCTCCCGCGAGTCGATGCTGCTGCTCGCTTTGAACTAGTTCGTTCGATAACAACGGAATGGCCGTGGTTATCGTATTATTGCGAGCAGACAGTTGTCACGTTCCGTGGTTTATTTGCTCGACCCTATAACTTTGGATTTCATATTCACAGCTCCACGGTCGCTTTAACTGTAGGAGGTAAAATGCATGTTATAGTAACTCCGCGAGAATATGCAGTCGACGCCGGTACCAGGGGCGAGTCTATTCGCGCGGGTAGATCGGATATTCCGATTCGGAATTCTTCATTGACTTCCGTCGTATCGTCCCTGTCTGACGATACACACCCGATACACCGGGGATACCTTTTCTAAATTCAAATTCGCGTAATCTTATTCGTTACTTCCGCGTCGAAAGCGTACCGCACACTCTTCCTCGAGCGCGTCGTTGTCCCGGAACATCGCGAGTTGGACGTCCGACCAAAATTCCCATCTTTTCGGAGCGAGACCATTGAAACGAAAGAAGATGGTATTCGGTGGAAATTTCGCGGCGTCGCAGCACAAACGTTCGTTGTTATTGGGAGATGCGGGATACTCCGGCGATGGATCAACCTCGGAGGATGGTCCATTGATTCGTGGATGTTGATTATGTCGCGGCCAGGTTGGTTTAAATTTCACGCTCCGCCGGTGAACCCCGGGGGTGTGATAAGGCTACGTAGCGGAGAGCTCTAAGCTGCTATTGAGTACACGAGGTTTAGCGGTTACCCTTCGCGCGAACAAGAAATTCCACTTGGAAGCCCGGCCGCGAATATTAGATATCTCGTCGTAGGGTGTTGTCGGCGTTGAAATTATTGCCGCGGGGGGATCGTCCCGATGCGTTCCAGGGCTTGCGGCTAGCAAGTCGGTAAGGCTTACCGAGGAAGAAAACAGGCGAGAGGCAGCCCGCTTTGCGGCCTGACTATCCGCGAGCTGATCCTCCTCGATTCCCGCGAGTGACGCCGCAATCGATACCGACACTGGCCCTTTTTCATTCCTTTCCGGCAGGATTCTTTCGCAAGAATTCTGGATGAATTCGGGACCGCGCGAGAGAGCGTGAAACGGCGGAGGAATAGAAAAATGACGAGGAATGGAGAAGGATCGTGGAATGCGGAGTAATAAGCTTGCTTAAATCGTCGGTACGCGTGGTGGAGGTTGGTTCAATAACGCGGTATTAAATGAAATGCAGACACGCTGTTTCTGCAGGGCAAATATGGGTTCGCCGGTGCTGTCGGGGGCTTATCGCGCGAAAGTGGCGCCGCGATAGCGCGGAATGGGAGTCTCGGATCCATGCAAATCGAAACATAGAAGGACATCGCGCTACTGGAGAGAGAGAAAGAGAAGTAGAGAGTGAAACAAGAAGAAACGAGGGCGAAGGTGGAAAAGAATCGGGCAACGTGGACGGTGTAACGTGCAACGGGGACATTTTCTCGAGACCGAGGTCCGTGGAATCTTATTAGTCGCAATTTCTCGCGTATCCGCGGGAACGATCGGCGAAGCACGGGTAACGATCGCGGCGGAAATAAACATTTATTCGTGCCTTTTCATTAGCTCCGTGTCCCAGTAGCCGCGCCGGTATTTCACGATGCGGCTGCTGCACTTTCAATATCGCTGCATAATGCCGCGAAAGAGGAGTTGCGCAAAGTACCGCGGCAAATGAACTGGAAACGTAGTAATAAGCTGAGCGAGGCCGGGGCGGAAAGGCAGGACACGACCCGACGGATCCTGCCGGCGAGATACGCCAACCAGTTGCAAGGAGACCGATCGTAATCATTTCGAGGCGCGTATCAAAGACGACGAGAATCATCCGCGGAGCGCAAAACGATAGGTACGAAACGTCGGTTCTGTAAAAGAATTCGCAACCATGCCGGGTAATGCGTGCTACGGAGCGAGTGGCGTGCGCTCTCGCGGATAATCCACCGTCTATATTGCACGGAAGCTTCTAATATCCTACAGATACGAGCTCCAGAGGCTCATCTTACCCCGACGCAGCCTATTACTCGCGGTATCGAGGCAACGTTCCCGCGGCACACCGTGAAAGTTCGCTTAATGCGAAAAGCTTTCGGAAAGATTGCCACGACACTGCCGCATCGAACGGTTACCGTGATCGAACCTCCTCGGTTATGACTCGTAGCTCGTCGGTCCGAGCCGAGGTCCACGTCGCCGGATTCGGTCCGACGTTGTCTCGAGGTCGTTGGACCCTCTGGGTCCCTCGTGGTACCAATCGGACAGAGTCTCTAGAGGAGGGCCAAATTTTCGTTTCTTTCCGTTTTTTTCTCGCACAACGAACGCTACAGGGTTTCTCTGCTTGTAAATAAATAAATCATTCGGCGATACGGAAGGAGACGGTAGATTACGGGAATGCGATAATCGGGAAAAGGGTCTGTTCCGAGAAACGTCCTACTTCCAGAGACCTCGATTACTCTTCCTCGTTTACCGCTATCGGATCCCACGTAGACCCGAATCGATTTATTTCTCCGAAATGGTAAGCGAACAATACGAAACGGAGTAAACTTCCATCGCCGGTAAAACGGACGATCTTTTTTTTCCTCTACACCGTTCTCCGTCTGTAAAATTCACCCAAAACGCGGCGTCTCGGCGTTCGGCCGTTAGAATAAAAGCCTTTTTCTGTTCGATTTACATAAACGCGATTTCCCTGAAACTTCCGAGGCTGCGTTTTTTCCCCCCTCTCCTCATCGGAGGATAAATAAATCATAACGTTGCGCGGATTTCAGCCGACGTCTGCGGACTTGCAGCCAGCTCGGCGGGAGAAAAACTCCGCGAGAAAGTTGCGCGTCGGTGTGTGAATTGGGGAAGAACGGTCCGCGGAGGAGCGCGAGGAGGAGCGCGAGGAGGACCACGAGGCGTCGCGACGGCCGCGATCGTAGAGTTAGTTCGCATTATCGCCGCTTATTCCGCCGCTTCGGCGAGAAACACGCGAGCGTTGAGGGTAACCAGCTGACAGACTGTTTCCAAACTTCTCTGCCGCTTCTTCGCCTTCCGTGTCCCTTTCGTCTCGCTGGCTGGCTGTGGGTCGAAATTCGTCGAAGGAACTCGGCCAACTGCGCGGCGGAAAGAGAAAAGGGGCGACGAAGCCTAACTCGCAGGGAGCGAGAGCGAAAGCCATCCGGTTTCCGGTTTCTTGGACACATCCCGCGCGGAAAGTTTGGATTTAGCCGAGACACGCCCTGGCCCGGATTCCGCAGCCAGTGTAACTTGATTTTCAGAACGGCTTGTCATCTCGGCTAGCAACCGGCCTATCCATTCCCGCGAATACAATAACCTCCTTGTTCTCCATCTGTGGTTCTTTCTCCCCGTTTCCTCCTTATTGTTGCACAACCTGCCCTCTCCCATTGTCTCGGCTCTTATTTTCTTACCTCTTAGCACCCGTTATTCTTCCCGCTTTCCCGCCACCCTTTCACCCTTCCACCCTCGTCGAAATCGGGAAACAAAGCCACCCCCGTTTCTTCCCGCCGGTTACGTCGAATTTCGTTCTTCCTGCTCCCGGTCCATCGAATTCTCGTTACGCGCGTCTCGCGCCGGGTCCGTCAGTTATTGGCCCAACCTCCGCGATGATTCCGGCCTCCCAAAGGGATCGGTGTTCCCGGTTAATTTCTTGGCTCGACGAACACCGGGACTCGCCGATTAGATGGCTGGAATTTGCGCGAGAAGTCGTCTGCGAGCGAGCGAGCGTACACGCTCGCGTACAGCGAATCGGGGCAGGAGGCGGATTAGGTAGCACGTGCAGGGTACTTTAGACGACGTATAAAAATGGGTTTCCGAGTTAATTTGCAGGCAGGTTAAAAGGGTGGGTTTCCTTGGCCCGTATAGGCNCGGCTGGTTGCCCGGCGCACGAGCCGATATTAACGAGATATCGTTAGTGACGCGCAGAATTTTGGTCAACGCGCGGCTGCTGCTTAACATTCGGAGATCGCGTGACAGGTTAATTAAATACTTTGTACACGGATTTGCATGGCTGAATTTCCGAGTGGAAATACTAATTAATACATGCACGCGAAGCGGAGCAGGGGAGAAACGTTAAACGCCGGCGTACAGAGAGCACGATACGGCGTAGGTATCTCATTTGTTCCCGACCTCCATGGGAGGTCATCCTCGTGGAATTTACGCGCGTCGCGGTTAAGATAGGGCGGGGAGGTTAGAGATGGGATATGATAGGAAGCTGAAAGCTAAAGGAAATCGGAGAGGGAGAGAGAGAGAGGGAGTGGCGGGAGGAGGAAGAAGACGGAGAAGTGTGGCAGTCGAAACAAGGATGCGAGGGTGTAACACAAAGACGCAACAATGTTCTCCCGCCCGCGTACTTCGGTTGGCTTGCATTATAAGCCAGAAATTTAGTGCTACCCTGGGATCAACCACTCTCGAGAAGCGCACCACTTCCTAGCAACGACCCTAATAATGCCATTAGATACATCGCGAATCCCTAATCTGGGGTTAGAAACTTGCATAATTCTCGACCGGCGCCTCGCTCGAGTTTGCTGCTTCAAACTTGGCTGCCGACACTGGCGCGAGGGCGCGTATGAGAGCACGAGGGCGCGGTTGTATTCTAAAATCACTCGCTGAAATATTACCGATCCCTGGTAATAAGTTTGCCCTCGATCGTGCGCCAAGTTGCTCTCGGCGCGCGCCTTTGTTTCGCGATCCGCGCCAGGCGTAGACCGGAGCGGAGACGAGCGACTCGCGAGCGTCGGAGGGACGGACGAGCGTCGTTTCCTCTACCTTGGCAGTGGTATCGATTATTTTGTAAGGCGAGCCTTTGGCACGTGGACGTCCCCGTTTCGCTTTAAGCACGACGTACCGATATCGGCAGCCTGGTAATGAAAGCTCCGCCCGTAGTAATTACTTTATCGATACGGTACGATACACCGCGATTTTTCTCAATTTCCTCGCTTATATCCCCAAGGTTCCGCGGTCTTCTCCCGAGGAGCTCCGGGGATTTATTTATAGAGTAGCTATCGCGGACATAAGTTTGTCAGGCAAGAACGCCGGGTATGAAGGGCAGGAAGGATAGGGTCGGTCGGAGGGAAAAAGAGGAAGATCGGAAGGGGTGCAAGCAGAATGGAAGCAGAACGATGGGTTTTATAGCTATAGATATATAGAGCTAGTGGGCATGCTACGCCTCGGAAAATCACCAGGGACGAACGACGCTTTCACCAACTTCGCCGCGAGTTCTCCACTCGCGCCCATTTTCCCTCTTTTTCCGTTTCCCCTTTGTTCTCCTCCCTCTCTCCTCTGTCGCCCCCTTTCTCCCGGTTACCTTTATAATCCCGTGTTCTTTCACCGTTCTTGCATATCTGATAGCGATTGCCGCTACTTCCGATTCGTTTGGTGTCAATTAAAATGGAACCGCGTCCCCGGCTATTGTTCCGCCTTTCGATCCGTAATTTCGACTCGGCGTTTTATTGGTTCCTTAATACCGATTTCATCAGCGATCGCCGTTGCATCGTGGGATATCCTCGAATACCTGCTTCCTCGCTCTTCCCACCCATCCCCGAGTTCTCTCTCGCATCGGGGATGAATAAGTGGTCGCGATTGAAGAAACTTTCCTAGCAGACCTGCTTGATTGAGATTCCTCCTCGTACTAATCTCTCTCCTTATGGACCGTCCCCGGGGAACCGATAATCACTGCATCCACGAGATCCGTCTTAATTTTTCTACTCGACCAACTCTCTCTCTCTCTCTCTCTCTCTCTTTCTCTTCTTTTCACTGCTATGTCGCGCGTACGGTATTTCTTCCTTGTTTCTCTGATGCATACGTTTCGCGATCGTACAACGCGATCGAGCTCACCGCGTCGCGACGTCGGATCTAGTCTTTTATTTAGATCGGCAGCTTTACACGCCGTGGCAGAACTTAAACCGGATTCGCCGAGGTAACTCGTAATTATTCGGCGAATCGCGTGGTTGGGACACGGTGTACCTGTACAAACGGCGGATCTACGAGTATCCGATTGAGTAAAAGGTAACATCGATCGGGTGTGGATTTACGCGCTGGAAACGCGTGTTTATTGACGAGACGGCTGCAGGCGAGAATACAATAATGGTGGCTTCGGTACGCACCATGCTGGCGGAATTTTCAAATTCGCCCCTGGGCTATAGTCGGGGCTGCACGATAATGCGTTCTGGCGTGCTACGCGTTTCAAGTGTTCCCCTCGTACGCGAGCATTTAATTAGTTTACCTAGTCCCCGTTATTCGATAATAAGTTCATGATAGGCGAGTCTATAAACAACGCTTAAATTATAACTCGATAAAACGCGCGATCCTCAGTCGAATGCTCGGCTGGGAAATTACAGGTTGCATAAATTAGCCGGTGGCCAATCTCGAGGTATCGCGAGCCGGCGAGTTGCGTGGAAATACGGGCAATAAAGAAGGGATTTACAGGGAGGCTCGGAGCCGTAAGGAGGACAGTATTGTCCGGCTCGCGTATTAAGTTATCAGATCAATTACAGTTATTGCTTTATTCCGGCTCGACGCTTCGCAACTTTCCGCGGAGCTGAGCTAGCTCGTTACCCGGCCAATTTTGCGGCCCGAGCGAAAACCGACGGAGTGTGAAGCTCGACTAAAGTATTCGCGGAAAACAAATAGCGCAAGGCAAATGGCGAAGAGCTCCGTTATTTTTCACCGCCGTTGTCGACCAAGTCAAACAGATTTCACCGACTCCTGCAACAACTACCGGTTTTATCCGTTCCCGTTTTTCCTTTCCTCCTCCTTTCTCTCCTTCCTTTTTTTTCACCGAACCCCTCTTTTTATTTAATTCAACGACCGTAGAATTTCTCGCTGGAGCGCGAGATGGGAAACGAAAGGTGAAAAGTTACCGTTCGACTGTCGGATGCGCGGAAAGTTTGGGAAATAGTTTTCCATTGATTTACCGCCGCGCGTCCTCTCCGCCGCGTTCGTCTGCTCTACATACGGATCCCACGGTTAACGCGAATTTCCAAAACTCCCCGCTCACAGTCGCCATCGTCCTAATGAAATATCGCCGGAACAACGCCGATCGCCGTAACGTTCCGCCTCGCCGCGATGGCCAGGACAGGCTCGAGTGTTCGTTAATAATCGCGAATCGTGGAAGGAACTACGGAGAAGGGTGAAGTACGACTGGCAGCGGGCCATCGAGCTTTTAACGGAGTCAAGATTTCGTTCAACCTTTTCCTCCTCTATATCAACGGGCTTGCCCGATCGTCGCGGGCCGAGTTCGTTAACATAAAAGAATTCGAGGATGCCGTGAATGAATTCGCCCTAACGACCGGCCGGGGAGTGTCACTTGCCGGAAACGACGGCGGCCGAATCGATAGCCTGCCGTTCGAGTACCTCGCGAGACCTTTCGTAACACCAGCGAGCCGAGCACTCGGCAAACCGGAGACTTCTCCGTCCTTTCGAGACCTCGACGGTCGCTGCTGCCGATATTCCGCGTTACCAGTGGCGCGAGTCTGGGCAATCGAGCCGATAATCGCGAGGATTTTCGAACAACGGACCGTGAAATTTTTCTCGCCTCGTCGGGGAACCTTCTAGCGACGCCTAACGATTCGCGGAAGCGGAACGAAATCGAGCGAGATGTCGCGATAACGGGAATAACACCGGCGAGGCGGCGAAGAAAGTTCGATTTCGAGAAATCGATGCGGAACACTTGTTCGCGCGCCTTTCTACGAAACACCACTCCCACGCCGGACTCGTACGTCTATTCGCAAAGAGAATACGGAACGAAGAACGCTGTTCGTTCCGTCACAGGAAACTTTCTTTCTTTCGTTACGCGAGGGATTATCCGAATATCGAACATCTTTCGTTTCCCGACAACGCTGACCTTTCTCTCGCAATCGCGGCATTTCGCACCTCGGAACGAGCGAGTACGCGTGTTTCCGATTGCTCGCCGGTTTCTCGTCCTTGGGATTCTAGCATTCCCGCGACCGCGCCGAAGCGGATCCAGAGATTGTTCGTACTCCACGAGAAAAGCAGCTCGCTGGAGCATTGTAGCACCGCTGCCGGAAAGTTTATTAGATCGAAGCTGGCAGTCGCGACGAAGCAATATACACGGATGTTTTATCGGTAACAGGCTCTCGTGCACGTCCGCGTCTTTTGAGCACAGCCGGTGCTTTAATGGCGCCCTGAGCCACGCTCTCGAAGTATTTATACGCGCGTCAGGCGGACTGTGCCGGCTCTCAAAGCGCAGTCTGCGCGATCTCGCATAGAGCCTGCACTCTTTCATTCGCTCCTCCACGGGAAGCCATTCGAGCGAGACGACGCTGTAACGAGCGTGCAAACCGATCCCCGCGCCCTCTCGATCCACCCTTCCTTTTGCTCCCCGACCTTCCCTCCTCTCCGCGCTTCTCCTTCCCACCCGTGCGATGACTCGCGCGTTCACGCACGCCGGCCAACTTTCTTCCTCCTCCTCCTCCTCTCTCGTTCGCGCCTTTTCCACCCGCCTACAATGCAAACGAGCCGCCTAACACCCATTTACATTTCCATTAGCCGGCTCGCCGGTCCCGTACCGATAAATCCGCGCGCTTTTCTCCTAGACGCCGGTCCGCGCCCGAGACACGCTCCGGCCGTGTCCTCTGCTGGTCCGCGACGCCCGCCGCTGCCCGACGCTGCCCGCCGCTCGATCGCCGAATCTAATTTCATTAACGCCGCTTTACGACGCGTTCGCCGTGGAAATCTCTATGCAAATCGAGTTACCGCGCGCCTCTTTTGCGCGATATATTCGATCGCCGATAGGTCGAACGGTCGACGCTGATAGCGCCATTCCCAGCCTTTCTTTCTCTTTCGCGAATGACAGAGACGAGTCGGCGCCTCGATCTCTCCTTGGTCGCTGGGCGACGTCGTTATCGTCGATTCGTTATGCCAGGCGTCTCTGTCGAATGGCGAAACAGGAGGACGGCAACGGCGAGTTCTCTAATGAAATAACTACTCAGGCTGACGTGCGCGTGGAAGGAAATTGAATAATAATTCTGGGGAAATTTAGGAGAGCCAGCGAGAGGGAGGGTAGAGAGGGAGAGGCGAGACATCGGGAGAAAAGGATGCTCGCGGAGCATAAACCGGGGAACGATGTTGCGAAGTCGTAAATCACTCTCTTAACGAAAGTCTTTGTTGCAATTTATGCGAGGCGAGCCGGTAAATCATTTCGCGAACCGATGGGGCAATTTATAACAATTAAGTGCGCGGCTCCGCGGCGACTGCCGCGAGGCAGCGCGAAGGAGCTTTTCTCGTTGAGAAAAGGAGGCTGTAGTTGGCTCTGCGCGTGAGAACCGTAATAAGTCTTAATAAGTACGCCGGTAGCGCCACACGCTTTGAGAAAGCCGCGCGGTCGTGTTCCTTCTTTTTCCCCTTTTTTCCCTCCCTCTCTCCCTTTCTCCGCGCTCCTCCATTCAGGCAGGAGTATTGACTCGGTAGCATTCTTTCGAGATGAGAAAAACTTGCGGCGCCGGTATCCCGCGGAAACTTAATTACACTCGATACCAGCGATTTTATTAAACATTCGCCGGCACGGTATCCATCTCCGCCGAGATGGAATTGAAATTCGTGCCATTTCCGATCGATCTCCTCTCTAAATAGAGCCCTCTATCGCAACTCAGCCTCGCTCCTCGGTTTGCTCCGACGTTTTCCTCGTTTTCCAGGAAGAATCGATACATCGGGATCCATTTCCTCTCGACCTCGTGTCTTCCGAGGTACTCCGCGCGATGAAACAACCAGGGAGCGGAATGTATCGTATCTCGAGAGCGCCGCGATGCCACTCGCGACGTGGTCATCGCGTTTTCTTACGCCTCTCCAGCCTAATACCTCCGGTCGACCGGGTATTATCGTTCCGAGCAAACAACTCCTAATGGCAGGACCGAGGATCCGGGGTGGCAGAGGATGAACCGAGTCGCAGGATCGAAGCTTAATCTCGAAGATGTCCGACACGAATCCCCGGGACGGAGGTTTATTGCCTCGTAAGATTACGGAGTCGAGCCCGGTAACCTAACCCGGCTCCGAAAATTACGCTGCAACGAAAGGCGATATTTCGGAAGCTCTGCTCTGCGAGTTTTTCGATCGGCTCTCGAGTCAGCGTGCTCGTTACGAGCCATTTTCCACGCGTTTCTGACCGCCGGTCCCAGTCATTGGTATGCCTGCTGAGAAACCGCTCTTGATTATCATATTCCCGTTGAAGACGATTTCGGTTGGATTCCAGTAATTTGCCGGCGCGCCGCGGGGAATATTCATTAAGCGAGATACGGGGAAGGCGATAAAAATTCTGGAAATTTAGCCAGTCCAACGTTTCTTGATTTTCCGCCGGCCGGAAGCTCTTTATTTGATCTTAACGCGTATCCTGCTGGTTAAGATGCAGACGGGCGAAGGAGTGTGAGTCACTGGTTCGCTGAGTCACCGGCCAGTCGCCGCGCCGGTGCGCCGAAATTCCGGATGCGCCAATTACGCAGCCCGATAATGAAAGGAGCTTTTGCCAAAAAGTGCATCGCCCGGATAATGGCCCACTTATTGCCGGACCTGCCGCTCGTATTACCACTAATAACTCGCCTGTCGGTGAAACTGTATACACGGCTGATCGCTCGTTCCCGTGCATCCGTGTGCTGCGAAGAAATTACGCTGCTCGCTGCGTATGCTACGACCGAATTTCGAATGTTATTAGTTCAGACGAGGATTTACGTCTTTTCACGAATGCAAATTAGTTCAATTAAGCTTGCCGAGATTTTTTATTTGTCTCGACGTTACAAGTGGTGATTGTGCTTGGTTCGTTGTTTGTTGCGTGACTGTCCGAATTTTTCTCTGTTCTGGAAGTGGAAGTTCGCGTTGAGAAAAGTTCGTGAAAATTTGGTCTTTTTTATGGAGGGTCAGAAACGTAAGTAGCCGCGAGTTGGGGAACGCTGGTTGTGTGTCTCGATGAGGGTTAGGTGTTTGCTGTTTAATCGTTTATCGAGGAATTTGTATTTTGGCTAAAGATTGGAACGAATGATAAGGATATAACGGCTTTTGAGAGCCAGCGCGAATTTTACTTCTCCGTTCTCTTTTCCTGTCGAAGAATCGCTCGCGGAAGAGGGTAAAATCGTGGGTAAAATCGAGATCGAATCGGCGGCGCTTCTTTAAATAATGTCATCGGGGTACGTTGACCGATCCGTTCGGTACACGGCGAAACGCGGAGCTCGTTTCCCAGGGACGAACTTTGAAAATCGATTTTTGCCAGGCCAGCGTAATTACAATGACGGATCCAATTAGAGCGAACGGTCCGTGGGTGTCGCGTAAGTGCACCGAGAATCCGCTAAAAGTGAGTATTCTCGTCAGGTATTCTGATTGGAATATCTAATCAGGAGTCTATGAGGACCCCGGAGACGAGACCGCCAATTTGAACCGGTGCCAGCGTGCCCCGCGTGGCATTGGTCTCGTTGGCAAATGTCGGGCTGGGTCGCGTCGAATTGAAACTTGAACATTTGTCTATCCGTTTTTTCTCTTCTCTCTCTCTCTCTCTGTTCTCCCTGTCGAAAGGGGTAACGCGTGGAGAACGAAAACGCTTTCGCGTTGTGCCACGAGTGTCTCTTTGTCTCGTCCGCGGGGATGATTTTTAGCAACCGGCGGGCCGAGGCGCGATAGAGCCGTAATTACAGGGGCGGGAAGAAGCGCGGCCTTGCGATGTAAAAGTCACCGATCGTTCTGTTCACCCCCGTTATATCGCGCACCCTCGACCGCGTCTAGACGCTTCGTGCGGTCGAGTGTTATCGCGAGTGGTAGATACGGCATGTGGAGAGAATGACTCAACGGTTTGTACAGCTCGTGTGTTGCACGCTGTTACGTGTCCCAGACACGTTTTGCAACATTCTGCAATCTAGGCTGACATATTGCTCGGGAACGCGAAAAAAGCACCTTTGTACCAGTCGAAGGGATGGTTTTGCTCCCAGTCGAGTAGATACGACGATCCGTCGCGTGTCTCGTTCGCGGTTCCTTCGTTTAACGCGTAATTTCGATCGACGAGAGCGTCGTTCGCTCGGAGGAAGTTTCTTTCGCTGTTTTTTTCGGCGGAATCGAGAGGCGTCGCTGTGCAAAATTCATCGGCGAAAGACAGACGCCGCGGCCGCGGAACGAGATGCTCCGATGTTACCTTCGTTAATGCTATTGATCGCGGCGCGTCGTCGATTGCTGCGCAAGATACATCGGTGATACAATCTAAATAACGACACGGGGTCCGCCATAGATTGCGTATGCTTCGCGCAGGATGAATATTCCGATGTAGCGGGCTGTCAGGTTTAGCACACAATCAAGCATTATCAGGCACGGTCAGACAGTAATTAATGGCTCGACCTGGTCAAACAGTAATCAATAATCAATGGTCACTCATAATCAGGTCAATGGTACGAAGCCACATCACTTAGATCTGATCTAAACGTCATATCAAATACAAAGGTAAACATCGGTATGAACCGGCCGCGCGGAATGCCCTGTCGGCCGGGCTTAAAATTTGCATCCGCATCCTCCGATTGCCTTTAGTTTCCCCTTCGGAATAGCGACAATTGGAAGAGGAGAAGGAAAAGCAGGAAAACGCGGAGAAAGGCTAATTCGCGACGTGGCGTAACTGGAGGAAAAAGGACAAAGGTCGGATAGGAGCCACAGGTTTCGCCGGTTGGACGAGGAATTCTCGCGAGAGGAAGAAAGGTCGGAGAGGATGGAAGCGACAACGATTAAGGTTACACCTCGACCTCTAACCTCAACCCCGCGTTCGCGTGGAATCTCTTCTGGCAATAGCAGCGAAGCTCGAGTCGAAGCTTCCCCGCGAATACGTAGAGCGGCGACCCTCGTGCAGCCAGCGCGGAAGCTATTACTCGACGAAAACTTACTTTTCCCGGGGAAATTACTTTCACGAAGTATCTTATTTCGTCGACGACGCGAGGAGAAGCGGCGTCGCTGTCGCTTTCCCATTTTCGAGTCCTGGCCGATCGAGCGGTCGGGCTAGGATCCCGGACGCGCGTCTGCGCGCCGGAGCCCCGGTGTATTTCGGGGTGGATTAGGCCTGACGCTCGTAGATCAAGACGACTCCAGGCAGGGTGGGCCTGGAATTCAATGGGGACGATTGTTTGCTCGTGCGCGGGCAGACGTGGTTGAACGGAATTAGATAAAGAGTTTTCAGTAGGATAAATACGAGGCAGTGTTACCCTAATTGGCGCGAGGGGTTGATTCCGAGGGTGGTTGCCAGGCACTCGGGGTACTTTTCTACCGCTGCGAACGTTCTCGATCGTATTCGAGATCGGATAACAGCGTGTACGAAGGGAGACGCGATTTCGAGGGGATGAATTTCGAAGGATCGCGATTTCCGTGGAATTTCGTAGGAACGGGACGACGTTTATCCGGGATATAAATACCGTAGACTTGGGATTTTAATCTCGCAGGTCTCGCATCGTAAACATCGTTACTATCCGTTTCGGGGAATCCTTTCTCGGCCGGCCTTTCCAGAATTCTTCGACATATCGAGCCTGTAATCCGATATCGGGAAATCCGGTTAAAACGAAAACAGTCACTTAATACATCAAGTGGAACAGACTGAACATTTGTCGAGCTCCGGGCAAATCCTGGAATCCATATCGCTGATACCCGTTCTAGCAGCAACAACGGCGCCGGGATTCCGGCGGAACTTTCCATCGTCCCGTGCCAGCCTTCCTTTTTTCCCTTTGACATCGTAGGAACGGGTTTTAATCGGATACGGGGGAAGTGGCCGCGGAGATTAAAGAAAGAAAATCGATCGGATTTTCCCAAGTTGGGCCAGATAGCGGGGGAAAATGGCTCTTGGTTGGCCATTAAACGGACTTTTTTTCGATATGCCGATGCAAATTGCCACGGGAATAGGCAAAATAGAATCTCCGGCGCGAGGTAAGCCGGAATCTGGGTTAGGGAGCTCTAATCAGGATACATTGAATTATACGGTTATCGTGGCCAGGCATAATGTTGCATAATGCGAGGCATTCGATCAATTATGGGACGATATTTGTGCTTAATTATGCAAGTAAGCCAGGAATTCTCGCGCCGTTATCGACAATCACTTTTCGGCCCCGATATTCGCGCGGATTACAGCTTCCTAATCACCGATGCCGTTTGTCCGACTGCCGCGGCAGCCGATCGCGATAATTAACGAACCGTTGCGCTAAAACCATTTCCCCGTTCGAGTTATTCTTCCCTGCGGCTTCCTACCGATTCCTTCGTCTTTCCTCGAGATTCCTCGAGAGGGGCACGTTCGATCCCGCTAATAACGCCGTGCCCCTTTCCCTTTACCCGCCTTCTCGTTACGTTCTTATCAACCACCGACGCTTCTGGCCGGAGGCGAGAATTTGCAGTTTTAATTATCACGCTCGATACTTCTCACCGGCTACGCGAAGAATTAGATTTCCAGCCGGGATAGTTTCAGCCTCCGCTGCGGGATTACCGGTCGTAATTCGACTCGGCGGTCGTGAGCGGGGTACGATGCGGAAAGGAGTGACGCTTAATTCTTAAATTTCCCTGCTAATCCCGTTACCGCGAGCTCTCGCAGTCTTCATCGATTGGATCGGATTCGATTCCCGGTCACCGGACACGCCGTTTCCGATATCGAGTCGGGACCGAGCGAACGGCGGTCGAGACGGCGAGGAAAAAGCGTCACGGCGCCGGGAGCGCGAGGCGGGAGCGCTAGGCGGGAGATCCGGGAGTGGCAGTTAACGAGGAGATAACGAGAAGACGCGTGTCGAGGGAGGAGAGAGGCGAGAAGCGCGTGCTCGAGGCGGTGGCACGCGACCACTCGCGCTTCATCCCCCGATCCTCCCCTCGCCTCCACTCGCACCGCGTCTTAACCCTCTCGCGACGAGTGGCCGCTGCGCGTGTCAACGTCTCGGTCCTAAAGAAACCTATTCGTCGTTTCGCGCTTTCCTCCCGGTTTAACCTTTCCTACGCGTCGTTTCACGAGTCCCGGCTTTGTCTCGCCGTCGCATCCGCGCGATTCCGCTCGCTCGCGACGATACGTCTGGGACCTTTACGACTCGACGTAAAGGCAAACGACCTCGCCGTCGGTCTCTCAGGCCGGAGAGAAAGAGAGAGAGAGAGAGAGAGAGAGGCCCGAAAGGTGGAGGACCGCGGCGAAAGAGGAAACGCCAGCCGGCGAAGGAAATAAAGCATTTCGCGAGGCGACCGGCCCGACGAGGGGTGCGCGCGGAGCATAATTTTCGTTTCTTCCGCGGCCGTATTTCGCGGAGACAATGCGCCCTGGGAACCGCAATCCTGGGTGCAACCGACCCAGAAAACACGCCTGGGATTACTGTACAACGATAGCTCGCTCTCTGCCTGCCTATTTGTCTCTGCGCCTCCGCGTCCACGCTTTCGTCCAGTCGCCGGTGTGTCTGCGCCGAGGCGCCGGCTCACCGCGCCAAACAAAGGCCGCGCCGAATGCTTTCCTTCTTTCCCGTGGAAAACCGGCCGAGCGATCAGAGATAGCCGCCAGACGCTATTGCGACCGCGTGATTCCGGACTCCACGCCGGGATTAAGTCTTTTCTCCTACGCTCCCCTGACTTCGCGATGATATCCCGGCTGTTGCCGATCTTCGCCGTTTCTTTGCCCTCTTCCTTCCAACGCGGACCAACGCTTGCCACTCGGACGACCAGCAGCGTTTTTAAACGTCGCTGGATGTTTCATTCCGCGCGAATGGTCCGTGATCGCGTGGTAATTCGTTAGAACGACATAGGCATTTCGTCGGTTTAAGCGGAAGAAGCAGCAGTTAACCGAGGATTCTATTAATTAAACGTGTCGAGAGAGAGACGGGGTAAGATCAACGTCGTTCCGAGCACCTCGGCTTCTAATTTCGACTCGAACGTTCACATATCGATTCGCCGTGGAATCTCTTTGGCCGTGAGATTGCCTGGATCGTTCGGTTGAACGCACGGGAACCGAACCGCGAAAGATGAGAAACTTGCGGAAGCGGGCGGGACTTTGGTCGACGAGTTGCTTGTTAAATTTCGAACACCGGGAACTTTTTCTATTATTAAATTCGGGGCTCGCTGCTCTGATCGCGTTCGCTGTTTCGCGAGTCGCGGCGCCGACGACGCGCGTCGCTTCCGACCAGGAAGACACGAGGATAGGAAAGGGAAATGTTCGAAATCTAATAAACATCGGATGGCGCGGTAACAATGGCGTAGGGGAATCTCCGTAGCCGCGGAATTGGCAGAGCTAATACCGCGAATCGATAAATACGGCGGCGTATAAGAACGGATCCCCGAGGGAACGGCGACGTCGTCGGGAACGAAGAATTTCCATAACCGTAAAATCGGGAGTGCTAAAATGTTATGCAACTCGTCCCTGTGGCGATATTTCAATACGAATCCGCGGCGCCGCAGAAACTACCCGCGTAACGTCGCGCCATTGTCATCGAATGAATTCGTTATTAAATTGAATAACTCCGGGACGAGCCGAAGGGACTGTCAGACGAGCAGACGGAAGCCATCCACGTAGACTCTCGGCGAGCTCGCTAGGAATAGTTCGCCGGTGTCTTCGTCGAATTTCCAGCGATACAATCTCGGCTCCGGTTTTCGTATTAAATCAGACGGTACCGGCGAGCGCGGGTATTTGCACGCCCTCGCGGCTCTCGCCTCTCGCGACGTCTACGAATTCCTTAAGCGAAATATTATACCGCGCGGGAAAGCAGCGACGGGACAGGCGGATACGCGCGGCAGGCCTGTGTTTTATTGCCGACACGCTCGGATAAATATGCGGACGCCTCTGCCACGACCTCTCCTGCTCGGCCGTAAAAATGATAAAGAAGGGTATCGGCTGCCCGGCTGAAATCTTGGAATACATATGGAAACGCGGTGTCGCGAGCGCGGCCTTTTCCACTCTCGCGACCGTCTTCCACCCTCTTATCGCGTCCTCTCTCTTCCTTTCCGAGTACTTACCGACCGTTTCGCGTACGATCGGTCGGATATCGGACTTATCCCAGCGAGAGACTTAAAATTCGTTTCGAATAACGTGCCTCCGTTTTGTTCGCAGGTCCTCCAGCGTTCTCCAAACGTGGACGAAAGATGCAGTGAGCCGGTCGGACACGTCCAGACGCACGCTCGACGATCGGTGAGTCCTTTTTTCTTTCCGCAACACCCTCGGAGCGAGCCCCGAGAAATTTTCAAGCTCTCGAAACGGAAGATCGGGGGGAAAAATTCGCGAAAGTTGCCGGAATTTCCGGTGACTCGACCGCGCCGATTTCCAAGCGGGAATATCGCCCGGGCGAGCTCGCAGCTCGGCCCACCGGCTTCCGTCTCTCATGAATTTCATAAAGTTTCATCCGTCCTGTACATCGGAAGTTTCACGAGGCCCCGTGAAAATTGGCGCCATTCGACGCTCGCCTAAAGCTCCGTCCAAATCGAAATCTAAGCTGCGGCATCGATATACGACGGCTCGTACTATAAATCCCGGTCGCTTTTCTCGCCGGGAAATGGGGTTACGAGATGCGGGCTGCTGCGACCGACCAATCCAATCAACTTACCTGAGAGACTTATGACAGGAATTTCATAAAACGCGGAAGAAAGGGCTCCTTTAGGCAACGAGGAACGGCCGCGATAATTCAGACGATTTCCACCGTCCGCTCTGCCCCCGGCGCCACCCCCTTTGCCACCCCCTTCGCTCACTTTTCCTCCTCAGCCTTTAAACTATATCCTTAATCGAATCTCGAAGGTTTTATCTTCGCGGCGAGTGCATTACTCGGCCAGAGATACCAACTTCCATTCCGCAGTCGTCGAGCCCCTTTTCGTCGGGCTTATCGATCTAATTTGAACCCGACCGGACGGTAAACGTCTCGCTAGTCATCGCCTGGCCCCTTCCCCCCCCCCTCACCCGTGTAAAATTCATTCCCCCTTTATAACAATAATGACCCTCCGTTCCCTGTGTTCGCTCGCTGAATCATTCATGTCGTCGAGGGGGTCAGGTCTGCGGAGTGTTCGTCAGCTACCGTGCGATTAACGTGCATTAGTCGAGGCAACTTCGCGTCCCTGAAGAGGACAGAAGTGGCCTTCCATGAAACGAGGAAGCTTCGAAACACGGTCCCATCGCTCCACCGTATTCCATTGTCGTTCTTCTACCTCGTTTCCCTCCTGCTCCTTGATTAACGCAAACGTTTCTCCCGTGCGTTTCAGTTTTCTCCCGGTTATTGCCTCTCCTCGCGTTATACCTGTTACCTTCCATTTCCCCGCCACATTTCACCCCCTCGCGTCCCCTGGCCAACTCGAAAATCGCAACTCGCAAACTCTCGGCAATTTCGTGTCGCGCGACAGGCAACTCTCCTCTCTCCCTCTCCTCGGAGTCTCGAAGAGTCTCGCGGAAAGGTTCGAGGAAAGACTTGCGTAGCTACGAAATCGAAACGGTGCTCCCCTTGTCGCGCCCCACGCGAGAGAGGAGAGAAGGAAACAGAAGCCGATTAAACGCTCCGCTTTTTCCCACCCAACCCCTTTCCACAGCCCTTCCTCCGGTTCGCCTTTTACATCCCCGCTGGAGAAGATGTAGTCGCGGTGGATACAGGAAGTCCGCGGAAGCGAGGGCAGGGATAAGTCCATTGCGAATGCGTAAGCGAATTACTGGAGTTTCTCGGCCGGGTCCGAGGGTAAAAATCCTTTGAACGCTTTTATCGGCGTCCTCGGTCACGGCGCGGGAGTCGGGCTAATGCTCGATCTTAGCTACTAATGGAGACGCATTAATTCGCGATAATACCATCACGGTGGCTCCAGTGGCCTGTCGGTGATTCGCGGTGTTTAATTGGCTACGGCCAGCCGGCTGGTTCCTCGAGGAACCTTCCTTCCCCGACTGGCTGCAAAGAGATCGAGACGCCAGATTGCCGCAGCTATTCGCTTCTCCTTTCTATTCGCCGGAACAAACCACCTTTCCAGACAGTGGTCTCTTTGTATCGAGACCGCGTGCTGCCGCCAACTTCCCAGCATTTCTTGCCGCCGCAGTGATACGCGATCTTGCCCGTATAAATCGTTCGTGTCCTTCGTCAGAGGCCGAACCAGGGGCCGAATCTCAGCCGTGGTTCACGGTAGGTCTCTGCGTTTCCTTCCTCCGACCATCGGCCATCGAAACGGGACTTTCGTCCGACTTTTTCGCGATCCGAATGGATTCGACGACTGCGCGAACGCTGTTGCTTGGTTGCGGAATACCGCTGTTTTCTGCCCTCTTACGTATCGACGGCCTGTTATCGGAAATAATAAGGCCGCGCGGGCCTGGATCCGCCGCGGGAATCGGTTCGTTTGACGCGGTACCTCCGCGATCCTCCCTCTCACCGCAAATACCAGCAACGCGTCACCGCTTGACCGACTTTTCCGATTATTTCCGGTAACCCTGCCCGTCTTTCGGTTCCACTGGCTCGTCCGCGGATAGCGGGCGCGCGTATCTCGCGGAATACCTCGGATTTCGCCGGGAATTTACGTATCGTCCAGGGGAAGGGGGAAAAAATTGAACGGAATTTCGCGGGCAATCGAGAGGTCCGGTAAACGATGCGTTAACGAGAGCCGGCTCGCGTGTAGGTGAAATATGCAGATGCCGCGCTTGTATGCATATGCAACAGTGGCCGCAGTATAAATACCATATTGCGGGAAAATATTTAATGACGTATCGACAAACGTGCGCCACGCGAGGATTACACGGCTCCGCGGCGCATCGGTTTCCATTCCGCGTTCCCGGTCCTCGCTAATGTTTAATGAAGCAAAAACCGGCCAGCTACTTTCGGATCGACGTCGTTAATCGATAGCGTTCTCCGAGCGCATCTTTTAGCCGTTGAATATTTCACGAACGTTATCTCGGCATTAGATGATGGGATATCGACATCCGAGGATAGCGGGTACCCGGGAAATTCGGCGAATATTCGAGTATGACAACGGGGATAGATCTTCTTGCTTTGCTAGGCTCTTGGATATTTACGAGATTACGCTTCTGTAATTTAGTCGTCGGTTCCGTTTTTCTTTACTTCGAATACCGAGCAAAACATACTAGAAGGTCGTTGAACGCTTTAGGCTAGGATATATCGCGAGCCTCGCGGCAAGGAAGTCGAGGAAAACACGAGCGCGGCAGGTGAGAGGCGTGGTCTTTGGCTATGGCCAAACGTAAACATAGTCGAGTTGGAACGGCCTCGTGGTCAATTTTCGACCGTGTCTCTTTGTCTCAGTTGCGTGTTATTCTTCGCCGCGCTAGGACGTCATGGCTCGACGCGTCACCGATGCTGCTGATCGTGCCACGCCCTATTGGGACCTCATCTATTTCCCAACTAGAGTTTGGTTAGTACTTTTAACACTTACTAGTTCATTTTATATTATTGCAATTCGTTTAGTGTTCTAAGAATAACTTTATGTGGGTGATGAAATAATCCGTGACCAATGGTATATTAGTAATAGTTTCGAAGGTTTTTGTTGGACACAGAGGAAATATCTTAGCGCGTTTATTTGGTACAGGAAACTAGGAATCGCTTAGCCAGACAAGTAGCAATTTGGTGTGCTTCTGCAACGTTTAACGATTATTTTTATTATTCGTTATTCTTTGTCTTCCCGTCTTGGTTGCGTTATTCTTGAAATGCTCGAGGTGTGACCGACTCGTTTAAAATTAAACCGTAGGTCAGGGATTCAACGCTAGAACTAACAATCTGTAACGTACAACACAGTGCACACAGTTCTTTTTATCGTCAAATTAATTTCAATTTCGTTGTTTTTTTGTTATGAATTTCTAAAAATTTAGCAGCTGTGCGAATAGTTATTGCTTTTACATTTCTGTCGACATTTGTATTTCTCTTGTTTATTTTACAAATTCTACAAACAACGGATTATTTTTTGCACTGCATCTACTCTAGAGATATACAACGCGTTGTTTACAAAAAGAAATAATTAATAAACTATCATTTCGCGATGTTTCGATTGAAATTGGTCGGTGTGAATATTTTCTACGCGCAGTGTATGAGTAACATGAAACAGTATACCTAATCGTGATTCCATTTGAACGAAAATATTTGTTCGCAAGAAGTCGTTCTGACTCCTATGGTAGTTCGCGATGGTTAAGGCGAAGCGTGTTTGTATGTTCTCCTTGCGCGATTGCGTATTCAGCGTAATCGAAGTATCTCGTTCGCCCAACGGATGCCTAGGATTGTTACATTTCTGAGAGAGGAGAGAGGAAAGGTATCGGTATCGTGACCGCGCGGGCTGGCAATTGCGCCAATGATGATGGCTCGGTGTTAAAATCGGAAGGGAGCGGAAGGAAGAGGAGAGACGAGTAAGATTCCAGCGTCGAAGGCGTTAAGCTAAGCCGTAATCGTCTTATTCCGTGTTAAATCTCTTCTTCGCCCGGCCTTCCGTTCCTCGAAAGCGCTTCCGACTCCGGCGCCGACGATATGACTCGGCGCCATTGTCTCGAGCTTACAGGCACGGCTACACGCTTATAAGCCGCTGGCTTCGGAATGCAAGGATTAAAAGCCCGTCTTGCTTTCTTTGAGGAAAGCCTCCGACGGCATGGTTGAAATGCTCCGCTGCCGTAATGTCACTCCGACCGACGACAAAATAAATTAAGAATTCGCGACCAGCCCAGCGTTTCCTTCCTCCTTTCTCCGCCTTTCTCTCTTTAATTTCCTTCCCTTCGTTTTTCCCGCCGTTACTCCTAACGGATTTCATATTCCGCTTTCCAAAGGATTCCGCGAATTCCGCGGGGACACGGCTCCGATTCAATTAGACGAATCGCCGTGTCATCGAGTACGACGTTTCCTTTCCACGAGAATGTGGGGAATTCGCCCTCTCTTGACGTCGATCTAAACAGATTAAGGATTCCCCGGGACGGTGGGCGAGAATTAAAAATCCCGACCCGAGGGTCATTCGCGAAATCGTTAATAATCTCGAGCGGAAACGATCGGTTTCGTCGATAGATCGCGAACGCTCGGTGCAACGTCCGTTTCATCCCTCCCCCGTGCCCGTCATATTTCCAAAGCGATTTACGGTTGTCTAAATTTCCGAGATTACGCCGAAAGGAATAGCGGCGTCGGCCGCGGAACGGGCCCCGCGTGGTTGTCGATCGGTCGTCAAACCTCTCGGCGTATCGGGGCGATAGCGTGGTTGAGCGGAACGAGCGAAACGAGCGAAACGATCGACAAAACGAACGAGATAACGGAATCTCGCGAAACGCGTACCGGCCGCATTCGGCTGGGTTTCCGCGCAAAGAAAACGTTTCACTCTGCCGAACCAGGCCCGATATCGCGGCTATCGGGCAAACCCGACGCGTTCTATGCCACGCGAAACTAGCCTTCCGAGTACTTTATAGATACCACGGAACTTTACCGTCCACGGTTAAGTCCTCGCGCGTGTTTTATCGTCGGCCGATCGAGACGACAACCACGGCGAACGATAACGAGAGGGAAAGGTCAAGGTATTCTCGACGACTCGATAAAATCTGATCTGCTTCGGCCTTTACGAGCCTATCCGCGCGCCAGGTCGTCGAGCGATAAATAATTTCGAAATAATCTCTGACTCGTTTGCCCGTTGTCGCGTAAATCGAGAGGCAGTCGGTTACGTCTCCGCCGAGGATCAGAATTACCTCGGTGGAATATTCTAGCCTATCACGGTCAAAGAAAACCTCGGTGTCCCCTCGCGCTGTCAATTTAAGGCTGCCGCCCTCTCGTCTTCTATTCCATCGCAAATTCTATTTCCACGCTGATTCGTCTTCTCCCTTCGGGCGGATCTGCGACCTCGCAGCCCGAAAGTATCTCGCGCATCCCTATAGACCTCGCGAGAGAAGCCATTTCCTCCTACCGGCGGCGGGTGCGAGGATAAATATTTGTCTCGCGGATGTGGCGCGCAACCGTGAAAACAATCGATGCGAATCGAAACGCCGATCAGATTGGCCGAATCCAAGTCCCGATTCCTGCCAGAGATCTCCCAGCCACGTATAATCCGGATGCTCCTCTCTTTGACCGTTTCTATGCGCGCGACGTCCGCTCGTTCTCGAGATTCAGCCGATTTTTACCCGGCACCGGCAGGTAACATCGTTGGCCGATTATTAACCGTCCACTTTGACTTTGCAACGAGATATCGAGAGAAACCGACGCGCCGGGTGTCTCGTCGCGTAAACGTCGATCGCGACTCGCGGATAGAGACTGCTGGAATTCTTTTTTTAAACGGCCTCGCGAGGAATTCCGATCGCGTTCGCGGTACTCGTTAAACATTCGTGGCGACCTTCGCTCCTGGGGGAACTCGCATCGACGGAATTCTCGAAAGTTCTCGAAAGCTTAATTATACCAATTTAATATTTACGCCGTGACATTCGCCTATAGTCCGATACCGTAGTATATCCGCTTTACTTTACGCCAGGCGTCCCTGAAACGCGTTCCCCTTCGTTACGAATCTCGACGATATTCTCTCCTGCACAGCTGGTCGATCGTTTACGATCCGAGGATCGAACAGACACTCTGCCGAATTGATATTTTCGAGAAATCGAGAGAATAGTTATATAAACAGTGTAATTGCGATATTTTTATATCTATATCCGCGAAGTTTTCAGGCTAGGTAGAGGAGGAAGTAAAGTTGCGAACTGCTGAGAAGCCGTACTTGTAAGTCTACCTTTTCGTATTATAGTTTTTGAAGTAGCGTATAAAGTGGCAAGCGAGGTTCTATCTAGGGGTAGCTGTTCGAACGAGGGTTGTAGGTCGGTTAACGAGAAACGCGTAAAATATGGCCGACACAGGGAACTGAGAAAGCTCGGGATATCTGAGCGCGGTGTATCCGCAGGATATAGTAGGCGATAGCGGAGGAGCTCGCTAATAACGTGGCCGGAAGATTACATTGGCCGGTTTTGGCAACGCGTACTTTGCCCGCGAAACGATCACCCCATGGATAGGGTAGCCCAGATTCTGCCGACCCGTTCCCTGGTCCTCGTCGCCGGGCCACCGCGGCGAGATAAATTTTACAAATCGCCCGATGCTACACGATCCTGCGTTCTACCGCGTCGCTATATCACGCGCCACCGTCGAAGCGGAGCGGAGCGCGACGCGAGACGAGCGAGTTTTTATCGCGCGATTTGTGAGGCGCGGTCGGGAAATCCGGGGGATTAAGAAAAATTAGAGGGGAAGGAAGCCTGGGACAAAGAGGCGCGGAGGAAATTGGCAGGGGCGGAAGAGCGCGGAAAGGCGTCGTTCCGGCATTGAATTTTCGGCCGCGATGGCGGAGGAAATCCCCGGCGAAAAGCGAGCGGAACAACGAAGAAAACGAGCGCCGCGAACTTGACGCGAATACCGACAAGCCGGTGACTGGATTTCCCCAGTCGAAATTCGCCGGTCCGGGGCTCCGTGCTTGTTAGTCTAATTACTTGTAAGTGGAGTT
This sequence comes from Euglossa dilemma, assembly GCA_002201625.1. Classification (NCBI taxonomy): domain Eukaryota; kingdom Metazoa; phylum Arthropoda; class Insecta; order Hymenoptera; family Apidae; genus Euglossa; species Euglossa dilemma. The sequence continues at coordinate 1,123,204 of NIJG01000050.1, read as the reverse complement.
GCGGCCGTAACGAACCGACCGACCGGCTGCTCGAAAACTTGTCGACGAGTAAACACGCTCGCCGCCGCAATATTATTCGGCCGATCCTTCGTTTTCCTCTCGCCCCGGCGCGTCTAGCGTCCCTCTTTTTCTTCGTTCCCCTGTCGGAGGCTCGCGGCCAATCTTCTTTGCCAAACCAGCAATTTTCCCCGGCCGCGGCCAACGACTTCTTCGAACAAGTTTTCATAAGAAGCAATTTCGCGGCAAGGGTAACTGCTCCCGATGCATTATACTTCCTTGTTACGGTACTTTCCATTAGTCGGCGGAATTCTATTTCCGAACCGGTGCCGAATAAATCGGTTTAATCGGCCGGCGTCACGGGCCCTGGGCCTTTGAGCCTGGTTTTCGTTACGCGGATACGCGCGTCGCTAATTAAGCGCGGATTCCCCAATATAAATCCTCTCTCCTTACCCCCGGGGGCTCTCTCGCTAAACGCTGTTTAATTCACGACCCGCAAAAATTAAACTCGCGACTGGCTCTCCGCGAGCACTTTCAAACTCTCCGCTGCTCCAGTCTCTTAATCTCTCTTCCTTGCTCTTTCCTCCCTCGTGACTATAATCACCGATATTCCACGCTCCAGTATAATTTCCGACGCTTCCTCCGACTTTTCTATATTCTTTCGCCTGCTTTTTTCCTTTTATAGACGTTCGTTCCGTCTCTCCTCTCTCTTTCTCTCTCTCTCTCTCCCTCTCTCTCTCTGCTCGTTCGCTAAACAAGAGGGAAACAAAGAGGAATAAATTCGAGGCGATCTAGGGGATAGACAAAGGAAAGCCGATCGTAGCTTCTAAAGTTATTATTGGCTTAAGCGGGAAAGAGTTATACGAAGTGACACCGAGCAGACGGTACTTCTTTCCGCTGCACCCGGCGCCCGATGAATTCCCATATATCGTAATCAGCTTAGGAACGGCTGCGCGAGCGTTCATTCGAGCGTACGTTATAGTATTTGCCCGCAGTAAACTTACACGGGGACGACGGGGACGCGCATTCAGCCCGACGCCCGTCACAAAGGATAGAAGAAGCGCGGCTGCCGTGGAAACAGCCCCGTGGAAAAATTTGTTTATTCCGGTATACGGCCGTACGGGAAGAAGCTTCGTCTTCCGGCGACGTTGAATCACGTTGTGTACACTGTCTCGGTAAATTTCGCCAGCTTTTCGCGCAAACATAATTAACCCGCGATAATTTCGCTCGCGGAAGAAACTCTAGCGTCTGCTCCCTTTGCTCCCCGCCGGCTCGCGATAGTGGGTCACGTTATTTCATCGTTTGAACTTTATTTCGCGTTCTCTCGTCGGCGGAATTAATCTTGTAACGAATTACAAACAGTCCGGACGGCGAAATCTCTCTTTTCTCCCCCTCTCACTCTCTCTCTCTCTCCCTTTTTTTTTTTTTTTTCAAAAACCCCGGTCCACGTTCGAGGGTACTTTCCGCTCAAAGCGAATTTCAATGCGAGCGAACGTTACGCTTCGAAACGGAAACGAGGAAGCCCTCGCGATCCGCTGCTCGTCGTCTGGTTGCGGATAGGCCGCGCGGCGGATGAACGTATAACCATGGAAGAAAACGGGGGGGAATTCGAGCGAGCGCTGGCTCGCAAAGGGCCCGGCGCTTGCGCGATCGCCGTTCAAGCTTATCGTCGGAGTAAACTTCAAAGTCGCTTAATGGCAAAACTAATTACAGACGGCGTTCCGCGCACGGTCGCACGGCAGTACAGCTGCCGGATTAGCGTGACGTGCTTTCGTGTCCCCCTTTTACGGCCGGCACGCAGTTCCCGATGATAACACGCTCGCTTTCGAGTTTCCAGGCTTGAAAATTGAAAAACTTACGGTCGCGGTGCCTGGTCGGACTTAATGCGTCCAGGAAGTAGTCGGTAAGCACGAGTGCTTTCGTGACGTTTTCACTCTCTCTCTCTCTCTCTCTCTCTCTCTCTATTTCTCTCTTTTTCGCGAAATTTGCACGTTCTCCGATCTTCCGGTTACTTATTACACCGCGGAATTAATAAAGGGAGAATTTTCGATTTTTCCAGTTGTAGAAAGTCGTTGTATCGAGTATTCTCGTCCCTCGCTTTGAAAGCTCGCCGATGTTATCCGGATGCGGCCCCAATTCCGCGCACGCTCTCGTTAATAGCCATAAAAACGCACCCCTTGATCCGCGCGGTCAATTTCTTCGCGCGGTTACTCGGAGCACGCACATTCTTGGAATTCTTATTTGGCAAACGAGTCCGGGACCCGTCGTATTTAGCGCTCGTAAAAGTCATTCACACCCGCGGCGCTAACGAGCTCGACATACGTAGCGAAATTTTCTCCCGGATTCTGTTGGCATATTTTCCCCATCGCGTTGTATTAACGGAGTCGCGGAATAATTGCTCGGCACGGTGAAGTGACCACGATGGAAATTTAAAGTGGAATTTAACCGTATAACCCGCCGTGCGCGGCACCGCTGTATTTTCAATTTTGCAATTTCCCACGTTGCCCTTATTGAAACGTTAATTAATCTCCTCCGCTCCTCGACCATTTCGACCTCCCCGCCGCTCCGACACTCTCGGCCGGAAGAAGCGGGGAAGCGATTCGTACGGGCGGATCGCTTAATCTCGCGTGTCCCACGTCGTTCACCGGGGTTAAGCAAGGGAATTTTTTGGTTCGAAAGTCGCGGACAATTTCGGTCGTACCACGCGAGCTTTCCTCGGAATTAACCTAATTACTTTCGAACGCGGAGAGGACCGTTGAACCGCGACGCCGGTCGAGTAATCCTAACGTCTCGGGGAACGACGCTGTTAAAATCACTGTTCTGGAATGCGACTGCGTTCTGCCTCGCGAGGAACGTTCAGCCCGACGACGTACGAGCGCGAGACATCACCGAGATATCCCGGCCGAGCTTCGTTACAATTTATTCCACGCTCGTCCTTTGTAATTAAAAAAGCCCGATTCATTAGGAGCGTCGCCTTAGAATTTAATTGCTTCGCCGATGGAATTCCTCCCGGCGGAATAACAAACCGTCGCTAGAAAGAGAATTTTAACGGAACGCTGCGGCGGATTTCCGGAATTACGCTTGTAATTCACCCGGCTGGCCGACGCCGCTCTGCAGAAACGTTGGAGGCGTCTCGAAGATCGCGATGGAAGTATCCGACCACCCTCGCGTTTGCTTTTCTTTCTCCAAATCCTCGGATCTCCGCTGCTTCGTCTCGAGTATTTTAGTTTATACCGTAAGAAAATATTCGAGACACGTCGAACAGCGTAATCGCAGCGAAGATTTCTCGGATTTAAACTGGCGACTGGCGAGTAATCGATTACTCGCGCTGCTCTAGCCAGTTGCACGTTTGTTCCAATTACGCTGTTGGACCATTACCGCGAGCGTGCGAGTACACGCAATAAACTCTCGAAGCGACGGTGAATATTTATTGCCGCGGCGCGTGTTTGCGTGGCGGTGGGGGTCGGGGTCGGCGCG
>NIJG01000050.1:1101538-1111944 GCA_002201625.1 Euglossa dilemma | reverse complement strand
TTAGAGCCTTGGCTGGTCCGCTCGATCCTCGAAGAATACGGCAATCCCGCCGCAAATCGGGAATTAAACGTTCGCGCGGATCCCGAGCGGAAGAATCGTCCGTCGACGCGGATACGAATCGATAACTGGATTCCTTTCGGTTAATCTCGAAATGATTTGCCCGCAACCGGGCCGCAACTTCCATCCCGCCTGTTCCCTCTGGTTACACAAAAGTTTCCGCTTTCCACCCCGAGGTGTGCCTAATCTCCGGCTGTCTTCGTGGAATCGACGACGAGCGGATTTCTCCGCTCTTCCTTTGGAAACCGGCAAACGAGATTACTTAATCCGCGTTGTTCCAGCATCGAGACCAACCGTGCAAATGAAATATTCCGCGTCGCGACGCTCGCGTTGATCTAATCCCCGGCTGAAAGTAATTCTAGCGGCGGACAGTTGCCGGTTAATTTGCCGCGACGCGTATTCTTCTCGACTCGGGTTTTAGAACGCCGCGGTGGGAAAAAGCTCGCGTTTCCAGAGATCCGCGAACCCGCGCATTTTACGCCTGGCCCCTAATTCCGTGACGGGGTTAACGAAGTGATCGATAACGAGCCTCTGAAATTGCTCCACGACCACGAAAAATGCGTTTCCTCGAGATTGGGAGCAATTTAAACCCTCCGGGACAACGCTCCAGCCTTAATCTCTCTCTCTCTCCGACGTGGTCGTTGTTTCTACGTTCTTTCAGCTTCGCGAAATTTGCCAGCGAAGGTTTTACTACTCGGTGATCGAGTACGCGAAGGGTCGAGATTATATCGCGAATCGATTCTCGAAGATAGAGTAGCGTAGAGTGGATTGGAGGGTGGTTAGGCGATTTATTAAATTCGAATTAAACGATAAACTCTCTACGACACACGATCATATCTGGTGATGCTAAGAAAATGAGCGATCCTACGGTAGCTTCCGGAATTTTTCGTCGGCTTCGCGAAGACCGGATGTCGGAGGCGAGGATCGAGCAGTGATTTGGCGCGAATTGAAATGCAGAGGGAAGGTAGGGAAAGTGGACACGGCCGGGGGTGTTTAACGTTCGTCGTTAGGATGATATATTAATTTCATTACTTTATAGTTCGTACGGCGTGAATACGACTTGGCGGAATTGCCCGTTAATCCACGTTTATTGCCTCTCGTTTCACGTCCGCCTGGTTCCGCGTGCAGCCCCCGAAGGGCAGCCGTTCCCATCGACGTGCCCGGAGAAGTCGCCGACTAAGTAGTTGCTTTCCACAGTAATCACGAATACGCTTCCCTTCGGGACGCATTACGTCCTGCGACGCGAGCACCCGAGGACAATATCGTCCAATGATCATCCTTTCGGCCCACGCCGGCCTTATTTTCCACTCGACTCGCGTGTTCCACGTCCCCGCTCCCATCCCGACATCCTCCGGCGTTAATCCTCCTACGGGATAATTGCGCCTTTTAAGCAGTGTTTGCCGGTACGCGCGCGCTCCTTTAAGAATCTGTTCCGAACCAGGCGTCGCTCGGATATTCGCCAGGGAAATTCGAGCCATCCGCCTGACGAAACGATTTTTCGCCGTTTTTAATCGCCGCGTGTCTTTCCGCCAACCGGATTCCCGTTGTCTCGCCTTTTTTTCTTCGCTGTACAGGCTCGCGATGAACGGATACCACTCTGGTCGTGTATCGCTCGCTACGGGTTATTTATTTAGCCGAATCGATGAAGCCCGACAGTTGAGTGGTTTTTCGGCTTCTAACTTGTTGCGCGGTGACCCTTGACTGACGGCTCTCTGGCTCTTGACTTGCTCGATTTTAGATTTCGACACATCGGTAGTTGGCTTCTCTCGACACCTTTGGGGTATCGCTGCTGAGTAAAGACACGGCGAAAATCGGAAACGAATATTAGCATCGTCACCCTCCGGTTTCAACGTCTTGGATATTTTTGAGAGGAAGGAATGTCTCGAAGGGAGCTCGTAAATAATTTATTCTGGAGGTCCTCCCCCATGGTCATCGAAGTCCCTAGTGTGTCGGATAGAAAGGACGAAAGGAAATGGGAGGAATGCGTTTCGTCCTGGGCCTGCTAGCGGGCTCTATCGGTAAGGCTACCTAGATGGCCCTGCCTTAGACTGGAATACTATCGAAAGGTATGAAAATTATATATTTAGGAATCAGAGGGCTTATCGAGAAGATCTTCGAACGTTCTTATTGCAATAATACCAAATATAAACTATCCCCTATGTCTCGTGTTTTGTCTCCCGTATTCTGAAGTCGTTTTCTCTGACCTGTATGTACCGAAATATCGGATTCTTATGTAAATAATTCTGAAAGTTGGAATCCATCTGAGAACCGTGGTTGCTATATTGCTAGCAAGAAATCGTACATCATCAGCGAATCGACTAAAGTGCTTGCAGTCTCGTGGAAAGCGAGAGGACGTCGAAATGGGCCGTAAGTTTTGATTCGTCCAGGCTCGATAACGCGGTCGGCAGGTGGCGTTATATAATTCAGCCGGTTTCCCCTTGATTCGAGCGTTGTTTGATCTGGTGACCCGTCGCGCTAATGTTCTCTCGCGAGTTTGCGCGCGGCTGTACACACAATCTCGGCGCATATTTGTGTATCCGGCGGAGCAAGTGCCTCGTCGAGGTGCATCGTCGTTGTTGCGTTCAATGCGGATGCTCCGCATCATCTGTCGCCGAAGTTGATTGCGGTGCCAGCCAAGTGTGTGTATCCACCGTGTCCGTAATGAAAGGAGAAATCGAGGAACCCGTTCCTTCGGAGATTGCCGTCTGAAAATATTTGCCGACGTTCCCAGTCACGGTGCGCCTCGGACCCGACCTTTTTCCACGTCCGCGGATTATTTATCGTTTTTCTCCTCGGCCTTTACGACTCTCGCGGAATCCCCGCGCCAGGGACCCAACGACGCGTAGCGTAATCTCTTGTTATTTCTATAAAAATCTTGCGTCCCTTCTGTCCGCATCGCGAGGACCCGTGATTTCCATCGAACAGAGAGAATCGTTGTTATCCGTAGAGAGTTCCGAGCTTTCCTGCACGGACGCGTGGTCCCTTTGCGATAGAAATCTTCCACGTCTTCGAAATAAAACTCGCTCGTGGCGAATTCGCGGGTCCCGGAGAACCTAAATCCGCTATTTCCACGGAACCCGTATCCGTTTCGCTGCTCGATATCAGCTTTCGTCCTCGTGGTTGCCTCGTCCCTCGGTTGGCGCGACGTCGGTGGGAACGAGACAAAGAGGGTTCCTCGAGGAACGTTATTGTTAATTTTCCAGCCGTGGCAGGTTGGCACTCGTACGTGGCAACCCCCCGGCTTCGTTTAACGTTGCCGCTTAAGTCGCGAACGGTGTCCTCGTTATCTCGCGACGCCGGTGTTTACCGAGCTTGCCAACTATCTTTCATCTCGAACGTTCGTCGCCTTTTCGTCGCCAGCTTTGATTAATTCCAGCGAAGAATCACGGATGGCTTTTGTCAGCCGGAGATTTGCAGACGTGCTTCTGTGTTTGCGCGTCGAATGGCTGGCGTGCATGGAGGAGGTGCTACGGCGGAGGTCCGGGATATTTGTCACGGTGGTACGGAGCGCGCGCGCGTGTCTCCGTACCGATGCACTCCTTCCCGGGAAATATTTCTCTCTTGGCTGGAAATCGGACACGAGCACCGCGGGACACGCTGGCCGAAACTGAGAGGAAAATTAAATAACGATAGGTTACGGTGTCGTATGAAACCGGTTGCCCCTGCGATCGAATAAAGCGAATGCCAGTAGACATTACGTTTATGCGTGGAACGAAACAGCTTCTTTATGGAGAGCGGCGATTCCGCGCCGGGGTGAATATCATGGCGATCGGGATCCGCGGCCGGGCCGGGGGTGTCGCAGGCTGCCGGAAATTGGAAAACATTGGTTATCGGACGAATCTCTGGACGATTTTACGAGCCGAGCCTCGGCGGGGGTGGGCGTCGGTGCTATTGAACGGCCATCGAACGGCCATCGCGACGATAACGTTGACAGCATTCCACGCTGCGACGCGGCCATTCGCCAGCTTTCCTTCCCATAAGTCGCGCAATTTTGTTTCTATTCGCAACGGCGGCGGGACGCCGGGAAATCCGGCTGTCGAAACCGGTGATTCGACCGCGAGCATTCGCCGCTTTGACCTGCCGTAATTTGTTTGGCCAATTAAAATGTAAAGCAGCCGTCGACGCCGAAACCGAGCCCCGAGAACAAACGTCGCTCTCTCTCTCTCTCTCTCTCTCTCTCTCCATTTGCGTAGCCCGCCTTCCTCCCGTTGGCCGGATCAGCGAGTCACGGATGNCCCTCTCGTTTTAATTCGCTTTAATCGAGCGGCGCGGTTTTCCGGGCTTCTAATCTCGCAGGGCACTCGACTTGCCTCTTTTCGTTGATAGAAGGGGCGGATGGTACGCGCGCGTTCCAGCTGCGCTCGCCGCGTTAATTGCGTATGTTTAATTCGCGGCGAACGGCTCGTGAATAAGGGTGGACGAGTGGGTTTAATCGACCACGGTAGCAAGGTTTCAGTGGCAAAAGAAACACGTCACCTTTCCTTCTCGCAGTTTACCCTCTGCGTTCTGTTCGCTTTCCCACCGATCGGATTAACCGTGTCGTTACGCCCGACGTTCCGTCCGTTTATATCGGTGAAACGAAAATTAAGCAGCGCGAGTATATACGACGCCTAAATATTCCCGGTTACGCTAATTCCGTTCCGGTCTATCGGAAATCATCGGGAACGCCCCCGCGATCGTTTATTTACACCGTCGCGAGAACAATGCTCGTCCCCGATGCTCGTTACATCGATAGGTGGAATCGACCTCTGTCCGTTCATCCCGGCGTATTTATTTCCGCCTCTGATGCGAATCTAATCCTCCGGCTTTCGTTTATATTAATTCGCAAACACCGGGTATCGTATCCGTTGGCAAGTATCGTTACACGGAATAATCTGCCGGGCCCGCGACGAAAATATAAAATCGTCGCCGGAATGGAAACGGAATCCGATTAATTTTGAATATTAATTCGCGCGGGATTAACGTTGTCCGGGACGCACGGCGTGTTCCATTTTAATCTAATTTTAATTGAATCGCGATCCTTCTAACGCCGCGCGCCGCGACCGATTTTCAGCCGCGTAACGGCAACAAGCCGCTCGCGCGCGCGCGCAAGAGAGAGAGAGAGAGAGCGTTCCATCTTTTTCTTCCCTTTTGTTTTTATTTTTCCACGGACAGGCCCTTTCACGCGTATACTTCCGACGGCTATTTTTCTCGAACATGAACGGGCGCTGCGCGCAGAATTCGCTACAAAGCGGCAAACAATACCGGCGGAGAGACAAAGAGGGGAGACGAGAAGGGCAGAAAGTGCTCTGAAAGTCGTTCTACAGAGACTCTGTTTAGACGCTGCGCTATTTCGAGCCTGCACAAAGAAAAGTATCTAGAAGCTCGGCACGGTAATTACGAAACGCGTTATTTCATATTGCTGGCCGGAGCGGGCGCGCGGACGCGTCGAATCCATCTTGCCGCTCGCATCCTCTCGCGGGTCTAAGAACGCGCCGCTTGCGGGCATCGGGGCGTTTCGCGGAATCGAAAAATTCGTCGGAGGCAACCGATGGTTCCGGCAGGTTATTCTAATTAAACGCAAACGAGGTAGCTCCGGCCGAAGATTAACCGTGCTCCGGGAAAACGCAGCTGCCGGAAGTTCCATTATCGCGCGAGCCCCGAAATCTTGTAAATTACGCGAGCTTACTCCGAAATTCCCGTCTATAAAAGGAACGAGCGCGAGAACCGCGTTCTCCAAGTATCGTGGGAAAAAGAAGGAAAGGTGGAGGAGAAAAAGGAGAGGGCGCGCGGTCGAGACGGAAGAGGGCAAGAGGATCGCGAGGAGGAAGGTAACCGCGCGGATCGATGGACCAGGGCAAGTTTCCATGTCGGCTTGGTCGACTCGGTATCGACGGAAGGCCAGACCAATTACGGACCATTCGCATTGGCCCGGGTATATTATCAAACGGCGTTCGAAAGTTAGCCTTCCATCTCTTCGATCTCGTTCGATGGCAGCGCGGCGGTCGAAGGAGAGCAGAGGAAGAAGCAACGCCCTTTTTATTTTTTCCCTCGCCCCCCTCTCCGTCTCTCCCTTTTCGATTCGCCGCTGTCTTCGTCTCGCGTCCGACCATCAATCTCTTTTCCGTTCGGCCTTGCTCATTTCCGTGGCCCTGAGACGCCGGTTCCTCCTCCGACCGACCGACGCCGACCGCTCGAAGAGGCAGGCCTCGGAGAAGGTTGGACGGGCCGGCAGAGTCGGATAGTTAAACGAACATCGGAAGAAGGTGGCGAAGGAGATCGGGAAGGAGGAAAGTTGGGGCAACTTTGAGCCAACCAGTCTAATCGTCCAAGTCCCAGCCGAAGGTTTCCTCCGGGTCGAACTCCAGTCTGATTTATGACGCGGCAGCAACGGCTCCCGCTCGGTTAGCTTCCCTCTGATCGATAGATCGGCAACGAATTATCAGCCTCGATTCCTCGCAACTCTGATCGCTTCTGCGAATCACTCGCGGACGAAGAGCAGGCGTTGGAAATCCAAGTCGTCGCGATCGATGTTTTGGGAAACGGAAGAAGCGGTAATTAACGAAGTTGCCAGACGAAGGCTCCGCGTTGCTGGTTTATTTAAAACTCGCTCGCTTCGCGCTCGAGCTGCCGCGCCGGAGCGGTTCCGCCTGTGCGGATTTCAATTCGGATTTCAATTCTGATCTCCGACGGGAATCATTTCGCCAAGGACGAGATTTCTCCGTGCCACCTCCCTCTCTCTCTCTCTCTCTCTCTCTCTCTCTCTCTCNCTCTCTCTCTCTCTCTCTCTCTCTCTCTCTCTCCATTTGCGTAGCCCGCCTTCCTCCCGTTGGCCGGATCAGCGAGTCACGGATGCGAACAGCCGCGAGCTGTTCCTCCATCGGCTCTCCGCATCGTGCACCGGGCCAATCGATGAAAGTCCCTCGGCTGGATCGTCGGGGAAAAAATTTGATCGAGCACGTTCGATCGAGAGGAAGAGAGAGGAAGAGAGAGAGAGAGAGAGAGAAAGAGAGAGAGAGAGACAGCTGCTCGATATGGAGATCCGCGGATAGTCTGAAGACTGTGGGAAAAAGGCGAGGAGGCTCGTCTGCCAATCGCGAGGCCGAAAGCCACGAGGAGGCTCGTTGTTCCGCGATTTATCGTAAGACGAATCGTACCCCGTCTACCCGCGATGGTCAATCTCGATTCGCGAAACGAGGAATAGCCGATGAGTCGCGGAGGTTTTATCAAACGCTTGCCGATATCGATAACTCGGTTAAAAAGCGGATCGAACCGGCGTCGACTTGGTGTCCCGCCGATGATTCCGCCAATTCCATTGACCCAGTTGCGTTCTGCCGGTTAGAAAAGCGAAGCGGCCGGGCAAATTGAAAGAAGTCTCGGGAGGCCGGGTAGAAAGCGGTGACGAGCGACGGCAGCGGGATAGTCGTGACATTTTACAAAAGCAATCGTTAATTCGTATTCAAAACAGATGGCGGATATCGTGCCCGCTTCGTGCTCCCGTGATGATCCGGCTAATCTCGCTGACCCGGCTGAGGTATCCGTTTATACTGCGCCGTTGAAACCCCGGGATAGAAGGAGAGAGGGTCGAGGAGAAAATGGGAGGGCGAAAGAGGGAGAAAGGGCGAGATAGGTGGGCACACTCCTCGTTTCCCATATTATCTCCGTGCCGCTTTGGTCTACATTGGACACGATCCCGTAACTCATATCACCATGTGTCACCGGCTTAATCTAATTCACGATCGTTGCCCGTCGTAACTCACGCGAGAATAATTGCTCGATCGATATTTCGACCGCGACGCCGTACGTCACGCGGCACGTCTCGACGCTCTGGTTCTCCAACCCTGGTGGCTATCTTTCGTACGCCGGACGCACACGGATTTCGTTGCTCCGTGGGACCACGCGCCACGCTTGTCAGCCCTCCTTCCATTCCATCCAACGGGTTTACCTACGTACCTCTACGCTCCACAGCTTCCGTCCCTGTACAACGAACAGAGATCCAGACCCTCGCGTTTCTCCTTTCCGCGATCCTTTCCACTCGTAATTTCTTGCCAGCCGGGAACACGTGTCCCGATGGCTAGAGGTTTATCGTCCATTGCCTGAAATTCCTTCGAACGCGACTAAAGCGTAAATTTTCAGGCGCGGATGGAATTCCGACAGGCAACCCGAATCGCGCGTTCGATTATATCGCGAATTCGCGCTGGAATCGCGAGCAAAATTCAAGATCATCGCTCGGACGTAGCGTGAACGGCTGTCCGGTCGCATCAGTGGGTCGTTTTTTTTCTCCTCCCTCTTTTTCCCGGCTCGCAGTGTCACGGGTCGAATTTGCAGATGCATTTTGCAAACTCGATATCCGGTGAAAATCGAACTGATCGCTTTGACAAACAATACGATCAAGGAGCGTGTTTCCCGCGGACGCTGGCCATCGCCGCCCCTGGGCGAAAATTTGTTTTCGCGTCTTCCAAAGCGAAATGAACACGGCCCGTGACGTTCCCGTGCAGCTGCACGCTCGAAAGTCTATCGGGCGGTACATTTTTTTTCTCCCGTCTTTTTTCTCGTGTTTCCCTATTTTGCTTTTTTCCCCTTTTTTTCCCTCCTTTTTTTTTTTGTCGTTATTCTAGCTGACAGCCTTCTCGCGTTGATTGATCGTGACGGATAGCCAGTGTTGCGAGGACGTTTCCCAGTATCAGCTGGCGTGTACGCATTTCAAACACACCGAGGGACCAGCGGCAATTTAATCAGTCGTATATGGGAGCGTTGTCACGCTACGACCACTCGCGCGGCCGCCTGTCGTTTTTAGAAGAACCGTCGTCGACAATGTCATCGCGCGATTATTCATTTCGCGGGTTACCCGCGTTATTTCTCTTACATCCTAAGCGATCGCAGTGGGAAAGTGGTCGCGGATAACGTCGAGCGCGATTCCTTTCCTCGGGATACCTGTTTGCGTCGCGAACTTCGAACCCTTCGTTCGAACGAGACGCGATTTTTTCTCTTTTTTTTTTTTTCTATCAAAGAAGAATACAACGTACGTTTGCGCGGAATGGATCGTGGACCGATTGTCGCGTTCACGGGAATGCCGGTGACGTCGGTCGATCAAAACGCGGAGCGCCGTGTAGATGACACCGTGTACGTGTCGCGATAAATCGCTTTCACCGCGACAATCCAGCGGTAATATCCCGATACGAGCTGTTGTAACTCGCGACGACTGTTACCCCGTTACACCCACTTTATCCGAATCGTTCCCATTTTTCCGATTCTCCAAAGAATCGACGATGAACGTGTGCGCGAACGAACCGGGAAACCAGTTCGACCGTCCGGCGAGTGCGCGCGGGCTGGCTGATGGAGGAGGAGGAGGAGGGTGGTAGGAAAAAAAGAGAGAAGAGGCACCGCGCACCGTATATCCGACAAGTAGACGAGAGATATGGGAACGTTGAAAAAGTAGAATAGTTTCGGCGAGCTCGAAACGCGTTTTACGAGAATAGTTAGCACGGTTCGGCACACACGCGAGAATTCCTCGATACTGCTAGTCTGATCGGCGGTTGCCCCGATAAAGAACGGAAGCAGGGAAGGAAGAGGACGCGAGCGAAATTCCGCTCGTACGCTCGGAGATGACGGACAAAGAGAAGGAGGAGCGACGAAAGGATGGAAGAGAAAGAGAGGAAGGGAAGAAGAAAAAAAAAAAAAACGGGAAAATGCCATTGGAGAAGGGCGGAATGCTTGAACTTTCTGGCAAGTTTCGAGCACCGGGGCCACTCGAGAAGTTTTCAGCTGGCTGCTTTCGCCCACGCCGCCACCCCCCGCAGATTTGCCCGCTTTGCTCATCGGCGGCGAGTCTGTGCAATTTGCGCTCGCAACATCGCTTCAATTATAGGACAGGCAGATTCGCCGCTCATTAAAAGCGGTCGGGACCGTTCTTCTTTCGTTCAGCGCTGCTCCCAGCCACCCCTTCTTCCAACTTCTTCTTTTCTTAACCTCGTTACTTCCGATACAGCCTCGATCGACTGGGCCCAAATAAAGGCGAATTTATCCTCGAGTCGAAGTTTTCCAGGTGGCCCGACTGAACAGAGCCACTCGAACAATGAGCATTCGATTCTGCTTCTCTCTATCTCTCTTCCTCCCTCTCTCTTGATCCTCGTTGTACCGCTTTCCCGTAGGGCTTTCTTATTAATTCCTAATTAATTCGAGGAGAATATCGAGGCTGGTTTATAGGCCCGACGACGTTTATCTACGGTGGTCGATCTTGACCCCGTTCGCCGCGTTTCGCGTTTCCATTTAACGCGCGGGTGTCCGACGAGCCGATAACCGAGCCGGGGGAAAAAAATCCGCCAACTGGGAGTAATTCGTTGGTGGTTCCTTATCTGCGGCCGCTGTGA